>BQNB010098964.1:0-23231 GCA_026074375.1 Tanacetum coccineum
ATATATATATATATATATATATATATATATATATATATATATATATATATATTTGTCCTTGGTCAAACTGAAATGATTAAAATACCGTTGTCTTCATTATTTTTGACAAGGGTATTTTAGTCATTTCAGTTCGACAAATGACTAAAAGTGAAACCCAAGATTTCCCACAAGGATGATTTTTGTAATTTCGATACCATGCGGACCAAACGTGTGGTTTGACCAAACCACAAGGACGATTTTTGCAATTTACTCTATTTACTATATTACTTTTTGGATGATGATCCTCAACATGAGAGGTAAATTATGCATGTAGTGATTGTACATTGTCAAATGAACATGAGAGGATCTTTTTCCTTACTTTTTTCCCAACCTTTCTTCCTTCCCCATTAAACTGCATATCTTCTTCACTCTTAATTTTTTAGGTGATTACTGTTGGGAAACATGTACACTTTTATTAGTATAAATCGAATGACAGTAACACAATAAATTAACAGAAAATTAAAGCAGTAATTAAGAACGAGGTGGCTAACGAAGCTTCTATGAATGGGTATTGGAGTTGTGTTTTTCGGTATGCAAAACCGAATAAGGAGAGGGTAATTAAGAACGAGGTGGCTAACGAAGCTTCTATGAATGGGTATTGGAGTTGTGTTTTTCGGTATGCAAAACCAAATAAGGAGAGGGTTTACTTATAGGGAAAACTTAACGAGGTGGCTAACGAAGCTTCTATGAATGGGTATTGGAGTTGTGTTTTTCGGTATGCAAAACCGAATAAGGAGAGGGTTTACTTATAGGGAAAACTTTCAGAGCTGCCCTCTGCACGCGCACGTAGGAGTGGGAGCATAACCAATCTAAAAGATTTTGATAGCAATTACTAAGAGTTCCTTATAAACCACTATCAACTTTCCTTTTTGGGCGATGTGGGATAGCTTCAAGTTATCAGATTTTGTGTTCAACGTGCCTCACTTTGAGACATGATATCTCATTCATCTTAACTCCACTTTGAACATACTTTAGCTCGTTGCGAAGCTTTTTTCGAGGAGAACGCAAAGCCCCAATCTAATATAGAGATATATAACATCTACATATGTTAAATGGTGTCCAAAGTTTGCAAAAACTCATTTTGCAATAACCAT
The DNA here is from genome assembly GCA_026074375.1 of Tanacetum coccineum. NCBI lineage: Eukaryota > Viridiplantae > Streptophyta > Magnoliopsida > Asterales > Asteraceae > Tanacetum > Tanacetum coccineum. The sequence goes on from BQNB010098964.1 coordinate 1,134, forward strand.
TTTCCCAACAATTACAGCAAACAATTACCATTCTAAAAACCTAATAACCATGAGTGTGTTTAGATATGGCCTATTGGCAGGGGCTAGATTTAATACTTTTTATAAAACGTTGGCCGGAAACCAAGCTATAAGCTGGGCAGTTGGGCCGGTTGGGGGGCCAAGCACCCGCCAGCCCCCCCTACTGGCTCCGTCCCTGTTTCTATTAATGATTTCACAGTGACAACGTTAGAACCTCAATAATTGTAATATTTATGCATGTCTAAGATCATATATAAGTAACTAGCGTTCTTCTAACAAGCAATATGAACTTTAATATCGTATAAGATGTCAACGAAGAGATTCAAAGTCCTATCTTTTTAATACATACTACTACTTATACTTATGTTTAATAATACTTATTTTTCAGATGATATTTGTTCCTGGTAATTAGGTAACTGATCATACACAAGTCTTCCAAATTTTAATGAGAACATAGATGAAATTCTCTATATCTACTTACTAATTTAAGTAAGTGAATAATAACCAATTCAATTTTAGCTGATCAAAGCCAGATACAAAGGAATGACTTAATATTTACTTAACAAACTTAATTAATATTTAGTTAAACTTTCTTTTTGTTTTTACGCAAATTAAACCGAGGGATACAACAATCTATATCAGTAGTGAGTCCAGTGGTAGCTCTATTACCAATTTGTTGAGCTGCTACTTAGCTCAGATGCTCGACATATAAGTCCACATGAATATCTATAAAACCAGTTGCCAATTGAGTGAGAAACCAATTAAGGTTGTTTATCGGCATCTGTTTCGCTCTTATTTCCAATATGAGATTGAGTCTAACCCAACGATACAGGATACATGGACAGTCTATAAAGACAGAAAAAGTGTTGAACTGATTGGTGCACCAATGACTCATTGGTAATCTCTGAGGTATTGTGGTCAAGGCAGATTGGTCTGTTATGTTTGCAAAATCATGCAGATGATAGAATGAGTTTCTCTCCAATATATTGTAAATATATAACTTTGATATTTTAACTCAGATAATTCTACTGGTTATAGCCTCAGATAAATATCACATCCTTAGACAAGTTGTATAGTTTTCTATACCAAAGTAAATGCTGATTATATGGTTCCCATTAATTTCACGATATGCGTGAACCAAAAATTATACAGAAACAGAGTTGAGCAAAACCAATCAAATATGGATCGGCAGTTCATATCAAATGTCTAACTTACAAGAGTCTACCACAAAATTCTATCTAAAGAACAAGTGACATCAGGGGCGGAGCCATGTTGGTGGTAGTGGGGGGCAATGCCCCCAACCAAGCTCTTGGGGATACCCAAAATATATAAGAAAATAAGTCGAATTTGGGAGAAAAAAGTCAAGTGCCCTCACCCACAAAAGCGAATTGCCCCCGTCACTCTTGGCTTACAACACTTAAAAGTGTTCTCTAATGCCAAAAAATTATGTTACCGTGATATTTAGCAGTCTACTCATCGGAAATAATGGAGGAATGAGGCTAAAGAAGTGGGAAAGTGATGGGGGCTGGTCTTGGGTTTAGTAAACATATATAATACGTACTATATAGTATATACTAGTAGTATTTTAATATTTATATATCTTTTTTTATTCGTACTTATACTAGCAGCATATATTTCTAACTGAGCATTAGTTCAATATTTATATATGCCTTTTTGGTTTGTACTAGTTTTGCATTAAAATTTACTAAGTAGTATATTTCTTTTTGTTAGTTTATTTTTTAGAAAGGCAGTTTGCACTTTGCAATAGTTTTCCCATTTGGGTTTTCATAACTAGCACAATGTTGTTAAAAACATAGTTTTTTTCTTGACAAGCAAAAATATAGTTTTTTTTTTTTCAGTTTTAGTGTTAATTGCCAGAGCACTTTTGTTACTTTTATATTAAACCCGACCCGACTTGTTCTAAATTACGCTAAAGTTGAAATTTTCAGATCTTATATTGTTTGATGCCCCCCTCGATCACATTTTCTGGCTCCGCCTGTGACATTAAAAAAAGAAAGATAACAGACATCATATATCTTTTTGTAATTCTAACAAACGGTTCCTTCTAGGATTAAACTTGAATAAAAAATACATATATACGGGTCTTATGCATACTATGATTGTTACAAGTGATGAGATATTTTTTCTATCGAGAATTTAACAATGTTATAGTAATTTCATCAACAGAATCTATTGTTGGCCCGGATGAAAACGACTTCAATTGAGGCATTTCCTCTTCGGAAAAAAATGCAGGTTGTTTAGGTTCAGGCAAAGCATTCTCATTTCCTAACATGGAAACCACTGACGCCGTAGTAGGCCTGTCATCTGGATGATGTTGAACACATAACAAACCAATATGTATTGATCGTAGTACTTGAGACTCGACACATGAGGGTCTTAAAGACGAGCTAACAAGCTCAAGCGACTTATCTTCTTTGTGCAATCTCCATGCCTAAGTAATGTTAACATTAAATTATGAGCTAATAGTAAGAAAGTGAGTCTAATATGTAAACTAAACCCATCACACTAATACTTACATGTCCAAGAAGGGTATCGTTGTGCTCTTCTTGAGAATATCCTCTGTTTTTCTTACCACTTACAATTTCCAACACCAAAACTCCAAAGCTATACACGTCTGATTTCACTGAGAAAAGCCCATGCACCGCATACTCGGGAGGTATATAGCCACTACAAAGAATAAAAATTTGATTTGATATGAGAATATTAGTTGAGAAAAATACAATCCTCTGAGAAATCTAAATCCTTACTAGGTTCCAACCACTCTGTTGGTATTAGCTTCAGTCTCGTATCCTCTAAACCTTCTAGCAAGGCCAAAGTCTGATATCTTCGGGTTCATGTCCTTATCCAACAAAATATTGCTAGCTTTCATATCTCTATGGATGATTCGTAGGCGTGAATCATGATGCAAATAAAGAAGCCCTCGAGCAATCCCGAGGATAATACGAAAACGACGGGGCCAATCAAGCAATGTACTTCCAGAATTATCTGACAAGATTACTAGTCAACTTAGTTAGAATACAATAAACTGTATTGTACTTAAAAAGTGAAATTTGTGTGTCGAACCGAATATAAACATGTCCAGGCTTTTGTTTGCCATGTATTCATATATTAGCATTCTTTCATTGCCTTGAATGCAGTATCCGAGAAGCTTCACAAGATTTCGATGCTGAAGTTTGGCAATTAATCTTACTTCATTCTTGAACTCATCAAGCCCTTGTGTTGAAGTTTTTGACAGTCTTTTCACAGCTATTTCTACTCCATTTTCCATCACACCCTAATAGTTGAGGTTTAATTAGTATATTATATCCTCGGATTTTTAGTAGAAACATTTAGAGATATTACCTTGTAAACTGGACCAAATCCCCCTTCACCAAGCTTATTGTTGAGATCGAAGTTGTTAGTAAACTTGGCAATCATGGAAAGGCTAAAAGATAACAACTCTGTCTCTTCCTTACGATCATCAATGGTATAGTGCTCGTCACTGGTTGGCACTGGGCCTACGAATTTGGATAATGTTACTTCGTTGCTTAATTGTTAACTTTAGACCCGAAAAGAAAATAACATGTTTGGGCTACCTGGACTTGGCTTACGAGATATTTTCTTCTTTCTCCATGCTACATACATTGCTAGAATCAGACATAAAAGGACAGAACCAGTTACAGCTGAAACGACTATTATGATGGTTTGTTTCTTCTTGCTGGATCTTTGCTTCGGGGTTGTAGGGCCTTCAATTCAAAAGCAAAATTAAAATGAAAATTTTCATGTTATTATTTGATACGTATTTGCATATAGAGTCTTACTTGTTAGTTCAGAGGTAGGCATTCTTATATGAAGAATTTCAGTTTCCTCATACACGCGAACATCCATTAGATCATTGAACCATAGTAAGCATCCACTCCCACCATTTCTAATATCTAAACTAGCATAAGCAGTACAAGAGCAATTCTTCTTGCAGGCTAATTCACATTCGCCAAGTGTCATGCTCTGATTGTACCATGAATTATTTGTGTCTGGGAATTTCACACCTGAAATATTGCGAAAACCATCCTCATCCCCATTCCCACAAGTTAACGGTTTTATCCTTTGACACCCACTTGACCAATCTGCTACATTCCATTGTTCAGGGTGTCGTGGTTCAAACCCTTCCATGCAACTACAAGCAGGGGCGTTATTTATGTTACAGACTCCGTAGGGACCGCATATCCCATAAGTTGCACAATTATCAAGTGTTGCTGTTGAAAACACACTCCAACTTTGTGTTCGATTGATCCAATTCCAGTGGCGGATATTTCCATCGGGACTCAGATGCATCCTGGAAACAAGTGAGTCATTCACAAGTTCATATTTATAGTATATCTCTTTCTCATTAAAAACAAACTCGTGTGTAAATATTGAATTTGCCCCTAAATTGGGCATACCGTTGAAAGTGACTCCATTCCAGGGTCCGAACCTCGACCGTGGATTCATACTCTGTCTCTCAAAAAGTTGTGGATACCCACTTGGAACGACCCGAAGAACATACGGGCCTATAGACGGGTCATCAGCGGTCTTCCACGATGTCAAGTGTATGTCATTCCCGGTTACCAAGTCCATACTGATTTTCATTCCTGAAAGAAGAGTGTCTCCGGGATAATCAAAACTTTCCCAAATTAAATTCCCCTGATCCTTAAGAACAAGATTCCCGGTATCCATAAGCTGTGCCACCATCCCCCTAGTCGTGACAGATCCCGACAAATTTGTTGACCAGATAACAGTGTTATTACCATTCAAAAGTTCTAAACCACCCTGGCTAACTTTGAGCTCACCAGACTTGTTTGTTAGTGGTGTCTCGGTGTTAGCAACCCACACCACCGTGCAAGTCGATATCTTCTTGTACCATATCCCCACGTACCGATTCTTTGACGAGCCAGGGCTAAAAAACCCCATTTCGAAATTCCCGCCAGTTGAAATAATAGTGTCACCATCTTTGATGGTTTGATTTACTGCTATGCTGTCTACTGCTGTACAAGTGATCAAGATTGAGATTTGAACAGTAGCGTATAAGAACAATAGGGTAGGTTTTTCCATGAATATAAATTTGCCTATTATGATATGAGGATTCCCATAAAAATATAGACGAAAACAACAACAAAATTAACTATGGAAAGTTTGTGACAGAAATTCAAATCTGATGGTCCAACACTATACTAATATTTAGCAATGACTAATACAACTTTCCAAGTAAACGCTATTGACCAACTTTGTCTTGAGTTCCCATTTGCTAAAATTGGAACATTTAGCTTGATTTTAATATGGCTTGCCACAGATGACAGATACATAAATGTTGAAACATACAGGTCCCATGTAGAAAAAACTACCAAAATGCTCCGATGACCCGAATGTGATGTTTACGTTTTAAGTTCGAATACAAGACTTATGGGGTAGATTAGTCGACAGAGAGAGCAAGCATTTACGGGTATTCGTTTGTAAATAAGAAGGAATTTACTGTGTCATTGGTTGGATGTTACTTTGTTTCATTTTGCTAGTTGTTACTTACAGAGGGGTCAATTTGAAGCTAAAAACATAGTCAGTAGAGAACTAAAAACAATGGTTTTATGCACATGAACATATGATACAATGGTTTTTATGCATGTTTTACATATACATGCAATTTTACGATACAAAAGACCCCTTTCTTAAATACCAAATTACATTTCACTATATTATATTAATTTATTTATTATCATTAAACCTTCATATTACTTAATTAGTCATTTGTTTCAATACTTTAGTCTTTGTAGTTTGTAACATTTAGGCTACATTTCTAATTATTATGTCCTAATTTGAATCTTATCATTTGAATGATTAATAATTAATTAAGTACTCATATTGCCATCAGAAAGATTCGGTGCGCGTCATTTTCAAATACAATTTAGTATTTAGTAAAACATATATATTTTTATACTTAATGCACACAGTTCTATGTCCCACCAATAACACTCTAAAGTCTTTGTCATTGGTTGAAATATAAAATGGATAATTATTTTAGGACAATTCAAAATAGCACCGTGGACATATATTTTGGGATGAAGAGAGTATTATTAGTAGAGCTATGTAAGTTGTAGGACGACGAAAACCTGATAGTTAAAACCTACAGGCGTTTGTAACTTTCGGGGCTATTTCTTTTTTTTCTTAATTAAGTGGTATACCGATATAGTGTCTATTTTGAGAAGTAAATTGTATGTGGACCCTTAACTAAACAACCAAACGTTGTTTCTTTTTCTCATCCAAATGAACATATTAATTCAATATATGACGAATATACCCTTGTGATTAAACCCAGATGATAGAAATTCAATGAAGTACTTGTGCAAATCAGCTTGCTTATGAACAGATGTAGATCTAAATCAATAACATATCATCATTTTAGCAAATCAATTTGTTCAAACGCAAATGAGAAACCATTTCACCATTTTAGCAGATGTAGATCTATACCAAATCAACTTGCTTTTAAACACAAATTGACCACTAGCTGTAAATAAGGATTAGCAACCAAAAGTAAACAATGACGCATCTAACAAAAGCTTCATCCCACAACCGCAACCGTACCCCTCGTGACATGGTAGATCGGTGGCGAACGGAGGCACGGCAACCGGTGACATGGTTGCAGCGGTGAGGTGATATGGTTGTAGCAGTGACATGGTTACATATGGGTTGAAAATGATGGTTATAATTAAAGCATTATCTTTAGAAGATGTGGAGTAGTAACTTGCATAATATGTTTTTTTGGGTTAAGAAAAAAAGGGGCAAAGTGGTCTAGTTTAATTTCTGGCTGGAGAGAGGGAGGATTTTGAAGACCTCCCAAACCAGAGGCTTAGACAGAACCAGAGGAAAAAAGAAACGTAGAATGTGTACACTTGGGCCCACATTTGTTAGTAGCCAGCCTAATAAGTGAAAAAGAAACAGCACCTAAGTGTCAAGCAGCTTGGTTGTCATATGATCAACTTGCCACACAAGTTCGCTAAGCTTGAAGGTCCCATGTTGAAAAAACATGGAAAATGGTTGGTTGTGATTGTCTGAGTGTGACGTTGGTGTTTAAAAGTCAGATATACAAGACCTGTGAGGTAATTAGTCGACTGAGTGTAGACAATAAGACAAACAAATGTGACAAACAAATGTTTTCATTAATTTGTAAACTTCTTATTTCATAGATATGTTTGTTACCACGAAATTACGATAACGAGGTTTAAAACCCGCGCTTCGCGGCGAGGTCTTTGGATACGCGATCCGTTTATGTGTTGCAAGGCAAAGTTATATGAAACCACATACATACTTGCAACATTTTCTAAAATGTGCGATTTGGTTAGCATGAAAGTTCTGATATGTGCGTAGTAGGAGAGTTTAGATACAGGGTATTTTGCAATTTCAAGGATCTAAGGGGATTCGATGTTGCTTGGACCTCTTCGGTTGCGGGTTCTGTAACTCACCCGGTTGTTGCCCACTCGTCAAACCCAACCAACTCTATGATCGAGACCTGTTGAGAAAAGATATTAAAACAAACTGAGATAAAAGAAAGTGCAATAAAGCAGGCTAAACAGGGTATAAGATACTTACTTTGATGTGTTATATGGTACGGAGAGAAAACTATTAAAAAGCATTTTTCCATTCGGCTTTGATACTTGACATTCAGCTGCAGCAAGCTCTGGTAATTTATGTACCGATTAGCTGGTACAGGGGTTGGTCAGATGCGGTGTTTCGAAAGCGAGCATTATTTTAAAGATGGGTATTATTATCAGTTGACACTATGGTAGTATCCGTCTAACATAGGGTTCTTAAAAGATTATTAAGTTTTAAATAGATAATGAGCACAAGCATATTAGAGTTGGTTCATCATACTTTACTTTCTAAAGCCAACGTCACAGTCAGCAACTACATGTAAACAAATGGCACTCTTTTTTTTATTAATGCTACTGCGCGCCTAAAAAACGCAAAAGTAACCTTACAATGTATTAAAACCGGGACAATGCAATATTTTTTCCTTTGCAAAAAACGCAACAATCCGTTGCAAAAAGTCAGATGTGGTTAAAAAACAAATGCAATATTTTTTTATTAAATCATGCGCCTCTATTCAATGTATGTTCCATCGCTGCGTTTCTTTAATGCAGATGGGAAATTTTAGTTTTCCGATATCTTACGCTTAGTAAACAGAATTAAAGAGATTGTTCTTTCGGACTAACAACACGAGGAGTCAAATCTTCATAGTCTAACTTTGAAAGCGAGGCTACTATCAAAACGGGTAAACATTATAATGGGAGAACCAAGCTGGTTGTACCAAGCAGAAGATTAAGTGAAGAAAAAGAAAGATAATCTTATTTTTAACTGCAATGGGAAAATGTAGCTAAAAAGAAAGATAAACAAATACTTACATGCAACCGCTGCATATATATCTCTTTAATCGCAGAAATACTTTGGTAATTAGTTTGGTTTCTCACTGCAATAAGTTAAAATTAAAGTTAAGCCTTCAAGAGATTTTGATCTTCATGTTTTACGGGTGAAGTAAGTTAGATGCTTAAATAGAACAAAACATATAGATATTTAAATACTTAAAAATCTCACCCTTCTAGATTATGGCTTGCGTTCAGCAAAGATTTTAGATATTTCTTCTTCTCTGCAGACCCAAAAAACCAATAGTTGCCAAAATTAAATATAATCTTTCCTAGCTTTACGTCTTGTGTACAACTCTTTAATAAAATTGCCATAATTACCAAATACTGCAGGCTAGGAGATTGAAAGGTGCAGGATGGTTATGGGCAGTTACCGATCGTCAGCTGCTCGGAGCGCCATTGATAAATGCTCCGATTCTGTCTTGTTTGTAGTGGTTCAAGCTAAACCCATGCACAAAACATGTAACCATTAGGTAAGTTTTTTTGTACGTGTGGTTAGAGTGTAAAGAAATATAATACAGATTCGCTTTATTATTGCAGATATATTTTATACTTTTTCATTGTTTTACCTAAGATACTCTTCTTTATATGGCTATCGATGCATTGGACCTTGTTTGCTTGGCTTCTGATTTCTCATTGTGAAACCATCTAATGTTTGTACAATATTCTATAAACTCGGGAAACATAAACCCCCACTTTATTGTGCTGTTTTAGAACGCATTCATAAAAAAATACTAAAAATTAAGTGAATAGTTAACGAACCTGGTAAGCTTCCAGTCCTTAGGCATCTGCTGTGCCAATGGATCTCAACACTATTAACAAACTATTATTTCTAAGTACACGGTCTTCTAACATTATTGGTGCAGCCTGCACTCGGTGTGAGTTCCAAAGTTTGAGAACTTACCGTCTTAGTCTTCTCGGCCTTGTTGCTTCCTTCAAGACATAAAAGCTATTGGTTGCGTGCCAATAGTCATGGTCTGTAACTGGTTCAACAACCTGCAAAAAGATATTTAGATTAGCCGTTTTTAGTTTCTTAAAACTTTGTATATATAAGAGATACTATTATCATTTCTAAGTTTTGTTTGTGATTGGAAGCAATCTTTTTTGAACATAGTGACCAATATTTGTATACTGCTCATGGAAGCTTGAGCAATAATAAACAAAGCTATTTTCCTAATAACATAAGGAGATTTAGCAATCGAGGATGGTGGGACAAAAACAATCGGAAAGTACCTATTTGCTTATTTACTTATTGTATAGAAATGAGCAGTTTCGAGCAACCACGTTAAAGTGCGGATTTCATCCTCAATTAACTGAAAACCTTTCATCCTGTTCACCTTTCACAGGTGTGAGGAGTCAAAATTTGTAAAAAAATTTGAGTATATTAAATGAAATGGTAAACTAAACAGCCCGAGCAACCTTAATACTTAAACGCCGAACACTAAGAACCCTTAGTACATGTCTTACTCGACTGATAAATAGGTATATGATTCGTAGTTTTGTACACGTAAAATATATCACAAAATAATATAATCCTAAGAGTAATTAGGAAGATTACCAAGTTACCCTTGATAAAATTCACTCTCAAAAATATATATAATATAATATATAATACGTATATCAAACCGGGTAAGTATGATCACCCGGGTCGTTTCCCCAATGACTAGTGAAATTGAAACCACGTTTAGGTTCGGATCCTGATTTGAATGGAACAAAGATATTTTGGATAAGCTATAACTACGAAATTAAGAAGCAACAAATAATGATAATTAAGCAAGTAAACAAATTTTAAATCCCTAAGAATGTAAACTAAAATTTGACTAAATAAAGAAAATTTGCCGAAAATTATTAAAAACTAAAAGCCCTAATTTTTATCTTTTTATAAAAGTTTAATTAAACTAATTAAAACTTAACCCTAATTATTAATTAAAACTTAATAAACTAATTAAACTTAACTAAGGACTAATGGTGCAAAAAGGAAAAGGACTAACGGAGGGACTAACTGAAAAACAACTAAGATTGAAAAGTTACACTTTCTACCCTGAGAATCTATCCCGACAACAAACTAAGTCCAATAAGCATTCGAAATTTTAAAGAGCTTAAAATGAAAAACTCAAAGAAGCAAAGTTGTAAAGGAAGACAGGGGGAACAAGATTAATAAAGGCTACTTGGGTTGAAACTCACAAATAAGCTCTAAAAGAGCTTATCTTTAAGCTGTTACAGAAAGGAGGGCTTATCCCTTGGTTTTAGAAAATAAGCTATAGAAAACTCAAAACTAGATCAAAATGAAAAAGGAAAGAAGTTCTAAAGAGCTTATGATATGCTTAATCTATAAATGAAAAGAAACTAAAGCTTAAACTACTTTTATGCTACTGAAATTGATCATGAAGTAAGCAAACTCAGGAAATAAGCAAGAGAGCACAAATTCCAAATGAGCTTAAAGGCTTATAAGGCTAAACTAAACTCTAAAACTTTGAAGACTTATTAAACTACTTTTAATCTTATCTAATTAAGCTAGAAAATCTAGATCCATAAGCTAAATTAACAAATTTAAGTCCTAAAGACTCTAAGTACTGTTTTTGGAGTTTTCAGGTTTTTATGACTTTTGACAGCTAAATTAAACTAAGGAAATAAGCTAGAAACTGCAAATTAAGACTTAAGTTTATTAAAGCTATTGTTTAAACTTAGTATACTGAGTTTGAATAAGCTAAAATCCTAAAAATTACTCATACTAAATTAAGCTAAGACACAGCGAGTACTTACTTATGGTAAGGTACTGCTATGTTAAATATTCAGCCAGTACTTTCAAGTGGAAGTTCTTGCTAGGGTGCACAATTTTGACTTTAAAAAAAAAAAAAACTAACTAGAAGATGAAAATAAGCTAGAAAATGAAAGCTAAATCTAAATAAGCTAAAACTAAACTAAATTCTACTGAGATTAAAGCTAACAGTATTAACTGAGGAAGCAGTACTAACTTGGAAGTTAGTACTGGTAGTGCAAAGGTTCAGCAGTACTAACTGAGGTTAGTACTGCTAGTGTAAAATCAAGAATGTTTTATTCCTAGTGCACTAAATCCATAACATACTTTTCCATGGGACAGGATGAGAAAAGCTTTTTAAGAGAAATTTAATGAACAAATGCTAAATACCAGATAAAAACTAGCTTAAAACAAACTTAGCAAACATGATTGAACAACTGAACAAGCCTTAATCTAAGATCTAAACTATTTAAACTAATATTTTTGGATTTTATGAGTTTTTATGACAGAAATGAAAGACTAAGTTCTATAACTACTTAAGCAAAAATAGATGAAGGCATATAACTAAATAGCACTAGAAGAGATGTTTAAACTCTAATAAGCAAAGAGAATAAGTAAATAAGCACTAATAATCATTTAAGCTATAACTAAGCAATTTAAACTGAATAATGAAAAGAGAAACTTACTTTAACCTTTAGCTAAACAAAAGGAACCAATAAAGGCAGCTACTAGCTCTCTAGCTTATGAATAAGCTAGAGTAAAAGTCCTTGGGATCTCTTCCAAGGTAAGATCCCCTTCCAAAAGCTTAGAACCAAATAGATCCATGTAAGATTAAACTGATATAAGGTTTAGATAAGGTTATTTCTGAATATAAACAGCTCAATTTCAACTTAGAGACTGAAAGAGCTTAATATGATCTTAATAGCTTAATGAAACAATATGACTTAAAATGAGAGCTTAGAAAACGATATTTAGAATACTAAAAATTGAATTTCATTAATTGAAAAAGCTGATTACAATACTTGAGAAAGGAAATTATATTTAAGAAAAATTACATAAAAATAAACGTAAAAAACTAGATTAAAAAAAGAATTACTAAAAAAAACTCTGTTTTTATGTGTGTGAGAAGTGGGGTCTTTTTATAGTGCCCAGCTGAAGCTTCTAGGACCCTAGCCCTGCTTTTCAATCTTTCAATCTCTGCCATTCATTTCTTCAATCATTTGATCATCAATTGTGGCCGTTTGATCAAGATGTGGACACCTGAGGGTTTCAGCGTGTCATGTACCATTTCCCTTTGATGTGACGGTTTGTGTCTATTTTGTGAGTAGTTTAGCACAAAAACCCACATAAATTTGTGCTTTCACCATTGATTACGTGGACTTTGAGCTTGGGCTAGGATAAGTATCCCCTTGATTAGACTAATTTGACCCTTCATTTGTGCTTGTGCTTTCTTGAATTGACCAACGCACCCTTTAATTTCTATTTGCCCCTTGTTTTACCATGGCAGTGAAAATGGGGGAGACGATGAATCAGTTTAAAAGGATTTCCGATCCCCCTACTTTGACAGTTTAAAACTGGTGATCTTTGGGAAGAAAGATTGCACATTTGGTCCCTTGTCTTCTTCATTTTCTCTTTTTTAAAGTTATAAATAAACCTTTCGGAAAGTGCAAGATTGGGCCTGTGAAGTTGAAAATTAGCTAGCTTGTCTTTTGAGGCTTCGGCTTTGTACTCTTTTGATTCTCGTGTTCGTGTTTGCTCGCTTTTGAATGTTTTCTTGTGATTTTTGACTTATCCGCACCTGAGACACCACAAAACACAAATAAAGCTATTTTTGCCATTTTTGGTCTGTTTTGGGTTTAATTGGGTTATTTTTAGGTACAAACGGATATGTGTATTTTACACCTATCAGTGGGTCATTCGGGTTACTAGGAGTAACTAATATACTACTACCTCCGTCCCAAAATTATTGTCCAGTTTTGACTTTCTGAGTCTTTCTTTGTCAACTTTGACCTTAAATAAATTTTGTTTATGTTTTCATAATACTTGATAAAAAATTTACCATGAAAAATTCTTTTAAAAACTCTACCATTCATATATTATGCTCAATATTATATTAGCACAAACCAAACCTATTTAAAGTCAAAGTTGAGAGAGAAAGACTTAGAAAGTAAAAGTGGACAATTATTTTGGGACGGAGGTAACGTATCAGTAGTAATAACTATAACACAGAGTTAGTAAACTACACAACTACAGGAGTAAACTAATACCTATCAGGAGTAAACTAATATACTACCAGTCGTAATACCTAAACTTCCAGGAAAGTAATACAACACCTATACCAGGCAGTAACTAATACATACTATCAGGAGTAACTAATTATACTACCAGTAGTAATAACTCTCATACCAAGAGTAACTAATACCCTACAGGAATAACTATAATTACATTATTCAGATATTTATTAAATGTTTTTTACAATTATTAAATTGTTTTCACTCAAAATTAGAAGGTGATGAGCTAAAAAGGACTTATGCATGATAGGATTTACTCAATGTGATTAGTAACTTATACGACCTTAATTTAAATAGTGTTGCATTCGCGATTTGGTGACGGCATCTATTTGTGATACACTTGGCATTTGCTCACTCAAGGTGAGTTCGTAGCCCCTTTTTTTCTACTACTTGCTTTATTAATTACGGGGGAGATTACATGCTTGATTTCTTTGGACACAAGTGTTTCAAAACTGTATGCTATTTTCCTGTTTACATATTGCCTAAGTTACCGTAATGCCATTTAAGTCCCCTTTTATCATGAACTGTTAATACTGCCTGGGTATATCGCTTTGTAGTGTTATTGGAGAGATCTATCGGGACTGGCCATCCACGTCTAGGCTATGTGGTTCTAGTTTGACCATTGACGCATTTAACATTTGAAGGAAAATTCGTTTAGGTAGGATGTTGGCAACATCTTGTTTTGAGAAAATTCGTTAGGATGTTTTTTGTAAATCATCTGTCTCCGTGTGGGGGGCGTCAAACCTCAAAGTACTGGTTTTGATTACGTTTATTACGTTAAGGTTCGGTGTCATGAGCTTTAAGGGCAATTAATACCTGTTTTTGGACTATTGAATGTGTTCATTAATCTACTCTTACTTCGCATCTTTGCGTCAACGCTATTTCTGACTAAACCTATGAATTCACTCAACAATTTTGTTGACGTTTTTTTTAGATGTTTTAATTCTCAGGTGTCTGAGGCATAAGCTTGGATGGGTATAGCTCTCGTGTACGGATATCTATTAGAGGGATTTGATTCTTATTATTCAATGAACCTTTGGTCTTATAAAATCTTAATGTCTTTTTTCAAAACTATGGGACCTAACGTGAAAACTCTGATCTTTTGTAATGACATTGAATGAATCTTATTTTTAACGTCCATTTAAGGTCGTTTCCTATATCTTGATTGTTGTACTTTGACGTAGCACCCCAATGTTACCATTCCGCTGCTACCTGATTTTGGGGGTGTTATAGATGGTATCAGAGCCAAGGTTATAGGGAACTGAGTCATTTTCAAAACCTAGTCTATAACCACAAAGTTTAAAGATTTTCTTTTCTTTCATTTTTAAATACAGAATCCTCATCGCTATCCAATATCCACGCGCGCGTATTCCCTGATCCTTACTTACTTTTCTGATTGTCATTATTGCATTATATATTAATTTATTTTATAATACTTGGTATATTCGATCTCTACGTCTATCTTTGTACATAGCAAAATCTATTTCTTAGTCGACTCATTATATAAATATCGACTATCCTGATTAATTTATGATATCAATGCTTAGACTTTATCCCTTTAGGAATTCTCGCTTAAATTTCTGTTGTACTTCCACTTAAATTTCTGTTGTACTTTCGCTTCAATTTCTGTTGTACTGAATAATTTCAAGTATCTATCAAATTAACATATTATGAAAACGTCAATTCTACTTTAACTTTCTATAAATTTTTATACAAATCACTCCCACAATTATTAGGAAATTATAACACAATTTTTGACGAAAATGAGCATCGCATCGTTAGCCCTCAAATATACATAGCCTGATCAACTATGTATAATTCAGGAAGGACCATGCACATGCTGAGAGTAGTCACCTAAACTTTTTGTCAAAGAAACAATTGTTCTTATTTGCATAAGTTTTGTGTGGCTGTCTGATTATAAAACGCGTTTACTTTTGGAACTCGAAATAGTACCCGTTAAGAACTAAGCAGCAATTCACTACACCTTACTTATATTAAAGTCGACATAAAAAAAATGTTACAACTGTACACGTTCCGCTGAAGGGACACCAATCGAAAACAACTAGGAGCGAGCCTTTCGGGTTCGCCACACTAAATATTAAACACATCACAAATCTTGTGAACCACCCAAATTAAATATCAATTTAGAAGGGAACTTGCAACGAGTTAACAAGGTGGTAACGAAATTATCTAAATGGCATAAAAATACTTAAAATAAAAGTAACAAAAAATATTTTATCTGCACAACGTCCATTTATTATCTTTAGAAATAAGATTACATAAGCAACATAAAGGATATACAAGTTTTTATTTCAACCCTCCCTAATATTATTCCTTCCAAAAGAGAATCTACGCCATTGCAAAAAGCAACGATGAGGGGCACGAGAATTGCCAGAATAAAGGCCAAATACTGAAATCCTTTTTCGTATGGGAAGTAGGCAAGATAAATGCCGAGTAAGTACTATCGCGTGTGCCTTCGCCAAAAGAGCGTGATGATGTGGCCAACATTTTGAGGATTGGATAAGAGAAAATGTAAGTGAAAAAAAATTAAGTGTTGTATGAAGAAATGAAGGAGAAATTTGTATAAAAGGGTGGGGAAAGTAAAACTTTGGGGGTTATTGTTCCCCGACGTTGGGGAGCTTGTTCAAAAAATAAAATTAAAAAATAAAAATAAATAAATAAATAAATAAATAAAATAATAATAATAATAATAATAATAATAATAATAATAATAATAATAATACTAATCTACCACCTCTTCATCACACAAATCCAGGGAGAAGTATCGCATCTTTTCACTAAACAGTACCTTCGTAAGCGGTGGTCGCAACCTGAGCCTTGAGGACAAGGCTCTTCTAACCGGAGGAGACTGTAACATTCCGTATTTTCAGGTCATTTCATGACGCCATTTATTTCGTCATAATTTCACCATTTATTTTATTTTAGTTTCGTACGCGCTTACTTTTAATTCTTATTATATAATTAAATCGCGTAAACTAAAAATCAACAATTAACGTAACAGACACCAAACGAATTAAAGTTTTCGTCAAGCAAACAATATATTATTTTTACGAAAGTAATAATCAACTTTTTTTATTTTATTTTTATTGGGTACGTAAAACGTTTACGTTTCTGCGGGAAAGTAATATTTAAATAACTTTAAGGTATACCGGAAAGCACCAAACTTTTCTACGCTTCAACAAATACCACTTTTTTAACCAATACTCTTAATTTAATCAAAAATCATTACCTTGTATACCATTAGGCTGTTTGGTATGTTGTAAACTCAAAGCGTCTTCAAAACTTGCAAAAATGTTCTTAAGACCATGAAAACTTGTCCTACACTTGCAAGACATTGGACCAAGACTCCACAATTCACTTCATCTTGTTCTTTACAAACTAGGTACATCTTTGATAGTTAATGATATATAATACTTTTAGCTAGTGAGATAACACACCACTTCTCATATTCAAGGTGTAAAAACACAAAAATTCTTCTCATCCTCCCCCTCTATAGCTCACGGCATCAAACACCCTCCCAACTAAATCCATACAAAATTTTATACAACCTATACACACCTACACACACCATTCATTAAGATATTCTTAGTGGTTTCCAAGCTTGGTTACCTTATTCAAGTGGTAATCAAGAAAAGGAAGGGTTAGGGTTTTATTTAGAAAAAGTTAGGGTTTCATATTGTGCTAAGCTTGGGTTTAACGGCCTAACAATGGGTTGTAACACCTATTTTTTCATCATCATCGATACACTCATAAGGTCATCTAGAACTTTTTGTTCTTTCAATATTCATTTGAAGCACTATGTTAGTTCTATTGTAGCTTGAGATCACCATGTAGGCAATTTTTAACATGTAATGGAGTATTTTACTTGTAATGATCATTTTGACACTATTTATATATGTTGAGTATAGCTAATATCATGTTAAACGGGATGAGAAAGTTTGTACCATTATTAAGTTGTGTCAAAAATGATTACTACAAAAATATAAGGTATAAAAGCAAGGGTAAAATGGATTCAACAGGGCACTCAAAGTTCTGTCCAAAATTCGTATATTAACACATTCTTATATATTTTTTATAATGTAATTTGTTCACGCGATTCCGAAAAAGGTAAGAAAACTTGTCAAACGGATTTTATAACGGAAAAAGTTGAGCAAAAAACGATTGGTATATATTGAGGTATAAAAATCCAGGCATTTGTTAGTTAGTGGTTTCTGTTAAGGATTTTAAGATGGTATTTTGCGGCACTTTCGAGTCGTTTCGGCCTTCGGCGAAAACATGGAAAGTCGTTTTTTTTTTCTTTTTTTTTTTTTTTTTTTTCTTCGGAAGGTCGTTTTACTTACTCGCGAGGTTCTTTAAGTCAAAAGCGAGGTGATAAACTGGACGTAGGCTAGGGGGCAAAAAATCGGCTTTATTGGTAATTATTACCACGTCAATCAGATCTGATGCGAGTGCTTTTTCGCCCATTTCGGTCGAGTTTCGGGTCTCGGACAGACCTGGAATGTTGTTCAAAATATCGTTCGCTAAATTCTTTTAAAACCGAGTATGAAATGTGATTTAGTTGGGGTATTGGGGTACAGGAGTGACTAATATACTATCAGGAGTACTAACTATAACTATCAGGAGTAAATACAACACTAATACCAGGAGTAACTATACACTACCAGGAGTAACTAATATACTACCAGTAGTAATAAACTATACTACCAAGAGTAATACAAACACACCCCAGGTGTAACTAAGCACATCCAGGAGTAACTACTATCACTACCAGGTAGTATTAACTATAACTACCAAAGAGTAACTATCTACCCTACCAGGTAATAACTATAATTAATTATAAGATATTTATAGAATGTTTTACAATTATAAATATGTTTTCACTCAAACAATTAGATGGTGATTAGCTAAATAGACTTATGCATGATAGAGATAGATTATCTCAATGTGATTAGTACTTATAGACTTAAAATTAAAGTAGGTTGATTCGACGATTGCGTCGCGCCTAGTTATTTGTGATAACCTTGGTATTTGCTCATAAGGTGAGTTTTGTAGCCCCTTTTTTTCTACTACTTGCTTTATTATTTCGGGGGAGAGATACACTTGCTTGATTTCTTGGACACCAAGTGTTTTCAAAATGTATTGCTATTTCCTTATTCATTATTGCCTAAAGGTTACGTTTAATGCATTTAAGGTCCCCTTTTATCATGAACCGTTAATTACCTGCTGGGTATACGCTAGTGTTATGGATAGATCTATCGGGACTGGCCATCCCCGTCTAGGCTGTGGTTTCTAGTTGACCATTGACGCATTTAACATTTGAAGAAAATTCGTAGGATGTTTGGCAACATCTGTATTGAGAAAATTCGTAGGAAGTAGGATGTTTTTTGTTACATCTGTATCCGTGTTTGGGGCACAACATCCTAGTACTGGTTTGATACAGTTTATTAGTTAAGGTTCGGTGTCATGAGCTTTATGGGCAATATTACCTGTTTTTGGACTTTGCATGTGGTTTCATCATTCTACTATATTACTTCAGGTGTGTCTTTTGGTCCACTTGGCGCTCTGCACTTCACCTACTTTCCTTCACAAATTTTGTTGACGTTTTAGCATGTATTTAATCTTCGGGTGCTGAGGCATAAGATATGAGTGAGAGAGAGAGGACGCGGTGTTATTAGATATAGATAGAGAGATTAGAGTTGGTGTGTGTGTAGAGGAGATGAGTGGTAAATGCGGGATGATTTGTCTTAATCATAACATTCAAATGAAACTTTTGTGTTGGAGGTGTGAGATGGTGATGTGTGTGTGTGTGTGTGTGCAGTGCGGAGGTTCGTGTGGTTGTGTGGAGTGATCGTATAGGTTGGTGGGAGAACTATGGGACTAACGTGAAAACTCTGTGATCTTTTGGTTAAATGACATTGAATGAATTCTATTTTTAACTGTCATTTAGGTATTTTCTATATCTTGATTTTTGTACTTTGACGTAGCACCCCAATGTTACCATTCCGCTGCTACCTGATTTTAGGGGTGTTATATTTCTTTTGCTTCCTTTCTGTACTTGAGACTTCTTAAGATCACTTAGGATCTATTAGAGCAAAGGATTGCTTCTATGAAGGGTTATAGTAAGAAGATGGTGGGTGCGAGTTTCAAATGAACAAGGATGGTTTCTATTTATACTTGTGCGAGTTCAAGAGGAGTAAGCAAAGCTCTATCTCTGGTCTAGACACATGTACAAGCTAGGATTGAAGGTGTTGAAGCTAGAAATGCAATGGTGGGAGGTCTAGTAGTAGCTTGAATGAGGTGGCTTTCTCTTCTTGCTGCCGCGGCTGAATGGAGCAAAAACAAGCACATGGTGCCTTCATTCTTGACCATGGAGTGGTCAAAGCTGCTGGGTAAGCTGCTATAAAGGGTCTAGAAGGTATCTTGGGTGGTCATTTGCACATGGTGAGAGTTTAAGTGGGTCAAAATGAAGTTAGAAAGGGTGCGGGTCAGAATTGAACTCGGCATGGTTTTCAAGAGTTTTTCTTAGGTACATTGTGTATATAACGATCATGGATAGATGAAATAGGTTGTCAAGGTCTGGGATTAAGGTAATTAGCAAAGATTAAGAATTGGTTTGGGTTAAAATGGATTAGAATTGAAGAAATGGGAGTACGGGTTCAACTAGGGCTCGTTTAGGGTTTTCTTGACTTTCTTGGTTTATATTTTGCATACTTTTGATTAGGAATGATGGAATACAGATCCTAGAGCTTAAATAAAGTATTATCAATGAAGTTTGATCATTGGTTTTAGTTAAAATGGGTTGAAATTGAAAGAATAAGCCGTAGCTTGGAATTAGGGTTCATATAAGGCTTTTAGGGTTTTCTAGCTTTGTAATTCTCGTACATTGTTAAAGCAAGGATGGATAATGATGGATAAAGGTTTGTAAACTCATTTTATAGGTTTACAATGACTCTTGGTTGCTTACTTGAGAATGAGATGGTCTGAAAATGCGTAAACGTGTCAAAATCACAATTAGGGTTTTTTGGATTTGTTTCTTGTGCGAATTGACACAAGAGAATGATGAAATGATGATGGAGTATGATTAGGATGTTGTAATTTATGTTATTATATCTTATTTAAGAGTTGGTTTAGGTTTACAATGGATAAAAATGAAGAAATGAGTCATGGTTTAGAAACTAGCTCGGTTTTAGGGTTTAGGGTTTTGAATTAGGGTTTTGAGTGTAAAAAGATGTATGAAAGCTTATGAATATAATATTTAGGGTTTACATCTTGTAAAATGAGTGTAGTAACTTGCTTAAGTGGTGGTGAAGAAATTAGAATGAAAAACGAAGGTAAAACAACTATTTTAGAGATCATGCTTAATGACTTGTTTATTGAGCTTTTAGAGATTTGTACTTTGACTTAAAGAGATTTTATATTTCAAATGAGATATCATATTACTTGTACATATGCTTTAGTAGCTTGTGCATTCACTTTAGGAGTTAACCCTTCCATGAGATTAGAGTTTAGGGCATCCGATAATGGTTTATGCGAATGGTACATTATAGGAATAATGTACTTTGTAAAAATGATATTATGATATTGACTTGATATATTATGATGATTGCTTGACATATATGAAGACAGGATTGCCATAGATAGGTTGTGTGAGCTCGTCTACTCTAGTTATGCAAGTTATATAATATATTGAGATATTGTCAATACAAGTAATGTAATAAAGCAAAAACATTTCCCCGTATAATTGTGATCATAGTAAAATAGGTTGATGAAAATTCTTGGGTTGTTATACATTTCACTAATTGGTTTTGTTGCAGGCATTTGGAACAATTTATTGTATTGATTTCCAAGAGCGTATTTTGGTTTCGTGAGGACCTGCCATACAAGTCAAGAACATTAGTCCCACTACTAATAAGTTTGACAATGACTGTCTACATGTATAATCTCTAATCATATTTTAGACAACGAAGTATGAACTATAATATTATAGGTTCAAGGTATCCATTTTAAAATACGAAGTATAATCTCATAGGTTTAATTCTATAAAACACAAGTGTATCATATCCGTAAGCGTATATGTATGACTTATAGAGTGTTTGTGTTTTATTGCAAGCATAAATATGTTAATTTAGCATCACTTTATATTGATTGTAACACATAACATGTCCATACAGAACTTAAACATGAAAGAGCGAAATGAGTCAAACGGATTCCAATTATTTGAACATAATTGAGTCATTTTTTACCTACTTCACAAATCGAAACTAGAAGGTCACGAAAGAATAGCATAACGATATAGTTACTCGGATACTGCAAATATGTCGAAGAAAAAAAATGAGATTTAAGGCACCTGCAATGACCAAAAATAGTTAAGTTCTCTGTTTTTAACCCATATGCCGATCATTGCAAAAAGCATTAGGCTAGTTTGACAAAAATCACAAAAACGATTTAGATGAAGTACAAATAGGATGTGAATTATAATATGAATGATAAGTAATTTAGATTAAATACAAAATGCTTACAAATGGTCGATTCGTCTTACATTTTATATCTAGTTGATAAATAAAAA
>BQNB010098965.1:0-17111 GCA_026074375.1 Tanacetum coccineum
GGCTCGAACAAAATGTAATTAAGGTCTAAGGGACAGAAAGAATATTATTTTTGTATTTTATATTTTGTGAAAGTAGGTAAAATTCAAGTTTTAAGAGGTTGGGTTTTGGTTTTAACTAATTAAACTAATAATAAATCTAAACTACTTTGGTGAGAACTTATATGGTAAACGAACATATTTACTTAATCATGCACTACTCCTTAGTTTGCTTCTCCTAATTCTATTGCTTTGTCACACTTGTGATGATCTGTGTAAGTATTTCCTTAGTCATGAACGAATTACACGAAAACGCCGTCTATGTAATATTTTGTTAAGGCAACGCACAGGTAAGGTAGTTTGAAGACTATTACAAGGCTCCTAAGAGTACATTACATGCATTAAAACACTTAAGAGGGATCAAACATATTATGGGTAAGGTAGTATGAAGACTATTACCGATGGTATCCTTTCTACACACTCGTGTTTCCTAGACGTCTATGCTAATGTAGTATTTTATAGCCAGTTTTCTAGAGCCTAACGCCCACATCTATCACAAGAAGCAATATTAAAAGGATCTACAAACTAAGTTTCATGCAATCATAAGGAAATACTAATGGATCTAGCCTAGCATATTATATGGAAGCGAAGAACAAGAATCAATCAAACAACACATAAACATATTGAATGATAAAAGATAGAAGATTTCATTTGATTAAAACATGTATTGTGTTTTTTCAGGCTGATACAAGAGGGGTTTTATACACCTCTAAAAAACCTAATAGCTGCAATAAATCGACCTTCTTAAACACGGTTAGGGTTGTCTGCCCAAGAATTTAGTCACTCAAAACCCTACAAACCGAGTTTGTATATATAAAAAACTTGCGCGACAGCGATCGCGTAATAATCCTGACGTCCGTCGCCCACTTCGTATCTTTCTAGGGCTTCTAAAGTCGGTTGGATCCAGTACGCCGTCCTCAAAATTCTAAACTGTCGACTTTTGTACGTTCCTTACGCCGTCACATTTGATTGTGACGCCTCTCCCAGCCATTATATGCCATTTTTCCTTCATCAGATTTGGTGTATGGGTTGTAATATTGTCCGTTTCTTCACCAAATGATCCCAAGTACCGTGTATTTCCTCCAAAAGCCATCCAAGTGCTAAAAACACAGAATGGAACGATAAAGTATATAATTTGGGCATATTTGCATGATTTGGGGGTTTAAATGACCCAAAAAAGTATGTAAAGAGACATCCTCATCAAATACCCCTACAACATAGGAATTTGCTTGTCCTAAGTATATGGCTTTTCATACCTACAACAATAGCAGTATCGTGGGCAATTAACTTACATTTCAAAGATAGTTTTATGACACAACCTTCTAACCCGTAATTAAAAGCACGGAAGTAAATACTAAACCGCACATAAGTGTTTGGATTTCTATTCTCTCTTTCTCTTAGGTGAATAAGGAATTAAATACAATAAGGAAAAGGAAAATTAACACTCATTAACCAGTCATAGCATATAAATTACCATAGGCTTGGTCTCTCTATGAATCAAAAACCACCACCGCTAGGCGTAAGTACAAAAATTACTAATCAAAGAGGTCTTTAAAGGGTTGTGACATATGGGTGTAAGTTAAAAACAATAATGGAAAACGGATAGGAATATATTTGGGTGGATTTTTGGGGTGAAGGTGAGTTTAATTAAAATAGAAGAATGACATATGCCTGAGAGTTTGCTTAAGCCAATACTTTGACCGTTCTAGGACTAAGATAAACGAACTAAGAATACAAAACTCTTACATCAAGACTCTTTCTTTTTTCTTTCGTATGATTCATCCTTTTTTAAAACATAATACATAACTTTAGGGATTATAAAAACAACCCCCACACTTGATGTTTGCTTACTCATTACATATAACTAATTGCAGACCCAAATTGAAAGGATCTACAAAACATGGATCGCAATGAGAATAATGGGTAATAGTAACTATCTTTCCGCCATTTTTTTTCATAAAATAAAGAACTACTACCCATGATTCTCAATCATCCTAAAACTGTATACATTGATAAATGACTCGACTTAGCAACTATGTACTCCTGCAATAATTAACTAGGTTTACAATGGTCATAACAACAATGTACTAAAAATGAGTACATATAAGGAAGGCTAAGGCGATTTGGGTGTAACAATTGTGTGTAGGGAGTAAACACTTAGCTCATCAATTAAATAATCTAGAATTCTACAAGAAGATTTAAAGAACCTGTAAAAAGGAAGGCTCAAGGGTTAGGGGACTCCACTGCACATAAAAATAATTGTGCATGGTAATGTGTAATGGGATAGTTTATTATGATTAGGTGAAGACCAATCATAACAAATACAGGTTTAAAATGGGAAAATTCCTAGTGCCCTCTTATCATTTTTATTATAGTGAATCCTAAATCTCCACTATGGCGTCTCGGAATGAATCACAAAAAACAAGTTCTAGTAGAATTTAATTATACACTACCAGTACACTTTCGAATATAGTTTTAAAACACGATACCAATGCTCTAGTAAAAGGGCGACAAAATCACACATGCAATGAACAATCCATAGAACGCACACATGCAATTGCTCAGATTACATAACCCGAAAAGCTAAAGTAGAACGATCATAGTATC
This sequence comes from Tanacetum coccineum, assembly GCA_026074375.1. Lineage (NCBI taxonomy): Eukaryota > Viridiplantae > Streptophyta > Magnoliopsida > Asterales > Asteraceae > Tanacetum > Tanacetum coccineum. Next base: position 2,644 of record BQNB010098965.1, read on the forward strand.
AAAGGAAGGATACACCCGAATTCCTAGAAAATATAAAGGTGAACCTCACTCACATTTATAGGGGGTGGAATTTTTTGAGTGGAGGTAGGGATTTTGTTCTAGTCATATAATTCTAATCCATGAACGCTAAATATACTTAGCTTTCCTCGTATGGGTCCATAAACATATTAAATTTTGGGTTACAATTACTTGTCTACACGCTATATTTTGATATATTACACTCATTTTAAAGACATACGCAAATATCATTGAAGTAATATTTCTAAGGCTTATTTTTCCACCATACACTTATTTTTTAGAACATTGACCCCCAATGTTCTAAAAATTACCATAAAATGAATAAATGGAAAAAGAACAGGCGAAAGAAACTAGTATCACTACCCTGTTTGCTCAATAATAGAGAAGAAACATAATGAAAAGCTGTCTAAAATCGTCATCCAAGATCGTCCTCAAGAAAACTCCAATAACCTTGGGCTTCTCCTTATCAAAAGATAACATGTCAATCACAGACAAGAAACAACTATATATAGCGTAAAATCCAGCCAGGATAATGAATATATACAAATTAAACTTTTGGGTTTAAGACTCAATAAAAGCAGGAAAAAGATAGGAAGATTTGTGTTAATTGTAAATCATGGTTTTCTGCAGGTTTTTAAGATAAATATAAAATTTTGGAAATTACACAAAATTAATTCTTCAAAAATAATAGAAAATTCCAGATATTTCACAAGTCTGGAGACCTGACGCCTCAGAAAAAAATCCAGATGCCATCACCAGACACCGTATAAATTTTCACAAACATTTTTTCTTGAGAGAAATTATGACTGAAAAATCCATTATTTTATTTCTTGTATAAAAAAACCAGCATAAAAACCTCAGACTAAATTATCACAATCATATTAACACAAAACTAAACACAAGACGTAGCGAAAAAATTAATATAAATAATGTGTAATTAAAATGTTTGAAATGGTTTTTTAGAAATCGGATATTTTCCCCTACACTTATTTGATGCAAAATACCTTTGATTGTAATTAAAACAAGGTTAAAGACAAAATAAAGCATGATCACATATAATTCAAACATATAAAACAAATAATTAAGAATAAAATGCATCAGTCACATTCCATTGTACTTAACTATCCTGTGATTAATACAATTTACCAGGGTAACCCCTTACCCAAAAAAAACACAAGACACTCCTAAAATGCATTAAATTAAAAAAAATTAGGTTGCCTCCTAAAAAGCACTTTTGTTTATTTAACGAGTCTTGTAGCTAGACTCAGAGTTACACGTTTAGAAATCATGAAAATGATCTAAGTCGATGAACTCGCCTGGATTTTCTTTTTCGGACAACTTCCTAGTGGTGGTAATTGATTGAAAGGTTTTTTTGAATTTTTCTCCATCAGGGTTAATCAATTCAATCCTAATGTGCCACGCACCATCTCTTTCTTCTGGTGGCTTATTCCAATCTATCCTTTTTTATTAACTCTTCCGACTCCCACTTATTTCCCTTCAGATTGATAGGTATAACTCCTAAGAATTCTACCATCTTTCTAAATACTAGGACGTCCTTAAATGGGAAGAGCATGGTATCTCTGGCCAATTGTCATTCCTAAGGTAAATGGTGTTCCATAAAGTTTTTCTTAACATAAAAAGGGGGTCTGAGCACCAAAACGTCCGAACTAGAATCGTGTTCATAAGAAAGCCTCTATTACTTAAGGTTAGTCCCAGTAAAGGGAATTTCTTTGTCACCAAGGTTAATTTCTTTAACTCCAAATATTGACCTGGTAATTCCTTCTCCTACCGCTATTTTGGCTTTTTACAATCTATCACAGCATTGGTGGGCCGTTAAGAATCCTCTTCCTACCAGTAAAGGGGGCTGCAGGTCCTTTTTCATGTCTAATATATAGACGGTTCCTCTAAAGAATTTTTACCTTCCTATATGGACCTTATACATTCTTGATGAGGCCTACGGGATAAGACTTAGTTCCATCTGCTAGCCCAAAAACATGGTCGGTCTCTTCTAGTAGTCCAATTTTAAGCTTTTTGAAGAGGTACAATGGGATTAAGTTCACACAAGACCCTAAATCTGCTAAGTTATCAAAAGGCTTGGAGCCCCCTAGTCTACAAGGTAAAGTGAATAATCCGGGATCTTTCATTTTCTCAAGAATTTTGCCTTGAATAAACACGGACCCATGTTTGCCTAGCTCTAATCTTTCCACATATTTGTCCAGGATTGCATTGTACATTGGAGCATGAGCTAGAACTTCAAGAACCGGTAAGTTAATATGCAGATCTTTGAATTCGTCTTCTAAAGTTTGTTCGGGTTCTTTTAATTGTTGTGTTCCAATTTCAATGGTTGTGTGCAACTGGTCCTTTTGAGAATGGTTTGTTTCCTTGGAACACGTTTTAATAGCATTGATCAAACTGAGGGGATGGGACGAGCATTGGGGGTCTTTCGTTGGGTAAGAACGAGCAGACAAAACTGGAGAGGTGAAGTTAACATTCAGTTTCAGGTTCTTAACCGTGTCACTTAGGAGTGCTCCCGTCATTCGATCATTGATGGCCTTCAATATTGCGTCAATTTTATTGGTCATCTCGCCTTGTTGTTGTTTGAAATCGGCTTTAAACTTAAACAATCTAGCGTCATGAGATGCCATAAAGCTGGACACCAATCCTTCGAGATTTGACTGATTATTAATATTTTGAGGATTGTTGTTGAAAGAGTGGTTTAGGAATGAATTGTTGGGCTGAAAATGATTAGGTTGGGTTTGAAAAATGGTTATGAGAATTTTTGAGGTTGCCTCCACCTAAGGTTAGAGTGACTCTTCCATGATTGATAATATGTGTCCACCAAGAGTGTTTTACTTGGGTTTTGAAAGTGTATACTAACTTACCTCCCCTTCATCGTAACAACGAGGAAGTCGAAATCAAGCAAAAGCTTGCTCGGGATATTTCAGGCAATACTGCGTGTCAGGGGACCACTACAAACTATCGTATGAAGAAGCGGATTTTTTCACTTGAACAATAATTAGAGCAAGATGACTTCTCAAGCCGTTTAACTATGTTTCCGAGCTCAATGAGACAAAGGTCGGATGTAACTCGGAACATCTTAAGGCCAAAGAATTGCCTTGACCGTTTTAGCGAAGTCCCTAGGGTCATTCCAACCTCTTTGTCATCGAGGACAGGTTCCTCCAATAATCTTAGGATTCTTAGGAGCGTTTTTGCACGTAGCTCACCACCACCGCTTGATTGATGGCGTTGCATTGTGTGCGGGATTAGCATGTGTTTTAAAAAAGATAGGATTGAGCCAAAGATCGATGCCATGATGAGGGACTTTTAGAGTAAGTCCTTGAAACGAGTCCCTGCTTTAGAACGAGATTCACCTTGATGTTGTTAGAACATAAGGATGTCATTTCAAAGTTTTGTAGTCCTTTTCGGTGGAAAGAATTAAGCAAGAAAACGAGTAGTAAGATCCTCCCAGGTGGAGATGGATCATGCAGGAAGACATTCAAGCCAATTGCTAGCTTGATCGCAAAGGGAAAATTGAAATAAAAGCAGGTGCCTCCTTTCCCTATTTGCAACATCAAGATCAAGTGAGTCCACTAGTTTTAGGAAATCCTTGAGATGTTGGTTTGGATCCTCGAACCAAAGTCCGTGGAATGAGCATTTGTTTCGCACCAACCGGATGGTGTCGGATCACAGAGGCACCACATTGTTCCCATCGGGGAGCTCAATGGTGTTTCGGTAGCCTTCGTGGCTAGGTCTAGAGTAGTCTCCTATGGTACGGATAGGATTTTTGTCTCCTATGGAGGTTAATGAAAATATTTTACAAAACAAATGACACAAAGAAAAGATAGACTAAAGAAAGCTAATTGACAGAAAATAAAATTCTCAGTTAAAGATAAAATTAAACCTAAGTATTTCCCGGCAGTTCTACCAAAAACTTGATGTGGGTATTGCACAAAAGAGTATAACAACTCCCAAGGCAGTGTAACCTAGCCGTTTGTATAGTGTAGTATATCAAGACTCAGAGAAGTTATCGTACTTAAGGAAATAGGTTGGGAAGGTTCGAACAGAATATAACAGAGGTCTATGGGGTTGAAAGAAGTTTATTTTTATATTTCATATTTTATGAATGTAGGTAAAATTCAGGTTTGAGAGGTTGGTTTTGGTTTTAAGCTAATTATACTGATTATAAATCTAAACTACTTTGGTGAGAACTTATATGGTAAACGAACATATTTACTTAATCATGCACTACTCCTTAGTTGTTTCTCCTAATTCTATTGCTTTTTCACACTTGTGATGATCTGTGTAATTATTTCCTTAGTCTTGAATGAATTACACATAAACGATGTCTATGTAATATTCCGTTAAGGCAACGCACATGTAAGGTTGTATGAAGACTATTACAAGGCCCCTAAGAGTACATTACATGCATTAAAACACTTAAGATGGATCAATCATATTAGGGGTAGGTAGGTATAAAGACTATTCCTGATGGTATCCTTTTACACACTCAAAACTCGCGTTTTCCCTAGACGTCTATGCAATTTAAAAATATTTTATAGCCAGTATCTAGAGCCTACCGCGCACATCATCACAATAAGCAATATTAAAAGATCTACAACTAAGTATTACCAATGTAATACAAAAATAAATAATAATGGATCTATCCTAACATTGTAGAACCGTAGAGGGGGTGAATAAGGATTCTCTTGACTTCTTTCAAAAGTTTAACAAACTTTAAGTCCTCGAAAGAGTTGAGTGGTGTATTAATCTACTTGTCAAAGTGAACAATAAGAAGAATAATAGAGGAGAAGAAGAGAACAACATATTATATACTGGTTTGTGAATGGGGGTTTAGACCTCGTTCATCTAATTGTGAAATCCCCATGACCACTGATACAATCCCTAGTATATGCCATATGGTGGACTGATAAACCGTATACAATTTAACTCTAAACCAAATTTCAACAAATCTTGACGCTCACACAGAAGAGTTACTACCATACGGTAATCGCCCTTGGAATTCCACCCCTAAGAAGCCCCGTTATTTGGCTTATCCTATAACTCTAGAAGCCTTCCCCTTGGAAAGCTTAAACAAATCCAACAAACCCCAATGATCTAGGCTTGATCCAATGGATACAAGACTTCCCTTACAACTCGATAATGAAAGATAGTTTGATTTAAGAATCAAATCCCTAACCTAGCCTAGAGACTCAATCTTAATAGAAAGGGTATGAGAAAGAAGACCCTCGACAAAACACACAAGTATGGATTAGGTACTTATGTGGCTCTCTTGCGAAGATGTATTCACTTTAATAGATGATGAGATGAGAAATTAGACACTTTGATGTTTAGACAAGATGATTATAGAAGATATAGAGAGGAAAAGAATATTTGCAAGAGGTGAAGATACAAAGGCCAAGAGGGAGGTATTTATAGGCCAAGAGTCTCAAATTGTGAAAAAACAATTCGAGTCTGGCGCGCTGACCACGCGTTGACGTGTGGGCAGCGCACCAGACTCGAATTGTTTTTCCACAATTTGAGTTCTTGGCCTATAAATACCCACCCTCGGCATTTGTATTCCTTACCTCTTGAAAACATTCTTTCCTCTCTATTCTCTTCTCTAATCCTCTAACTCTAAACATCAAAGAGTTCTATCTTATCATCTCATCATTCTAATGAAGTGAATACATCTTCGCAAGAGATCCACATAAGTACCTAATCCATACTTGTGTGTTTTGTCGAGGGTCTTCTTTCTCATACCCTTTCTATTAAGATTGAGTCTCTAGGCTAGGTTAGGGATTTGATTCTTTAATCAAACTATCTTTCATTATCAAGTTGTAAGGGAAGTCTTGTATCCATTGGATCAAGCCTAGATCATTGGGGATCTAGTTGGATTTTGTTAAGCTTCCAAGGGGAAGGCTTCTAGAGTTATAGGTTAAGCCAAATCACGGGTTCTTAGGGGTGGATTCCAAGGGCGGAATACCGTAGGTAGTAACTCTTCTGTGTGAGCGTCAAGATTTGTTGAAATTTGGTAGAGTTAAATTGTGATACGGTTTATAGTCCACCATAAGGATTATACTAGGAATAGTATCAGTGTCATGGATTCACAATTAGATGTACGGAAGGACTAAACCCCCCTTCACAAACCAGTATATAATATGTTGTCTCTTCTTCTCTCTATATCTACTTATTGTTCACTTTGCCAAGTAGATTAATACACCACTCAACTCTTTCGAGACTTAAAGTTTGATAAACTTTGAAGAAGTCAAGAGAACCTTATTCACCCCCTCTACGGTTCTACAATGTTAGGATAGATCCATTATTATTTACTTATGATTACATGAAACTTAGTTTGTAGATCCTTTTAATATTGCTTCTTGTGATGGATGTGCGCGTTAGGCTCTAGAATCCTGGCTATAAAATATTAAATTAGCATAGACGTCTAGGGAAACGCGAGTGTGTATAAAGGATACCATCAGTAATAGTCTTTATACTACCTTACCCCTAATATGATTGATCCATCTTAAGTGTTTTAATGCATGTAATGTACTCTTAGGGGCCTTGTAATAGTCTTCATACAACCTTACATGTGCGTTGCCTTAACGGAATATTACATAGACATCGTTTATGTGTAATTCATTCAAGACTAAGGAAATAATTACACAGATCATCACAAGTGTGAAAAGCGATAAGAATTCGGAGAAAACAACTAAGGAATTAGTGCATGATTAAGTAAATATGTTTCGTTTTACCATATAAGTTCTCACCACAGTATGTTTAGATTTAAGATCATTATAATTAGCTTAAAACCAAAACCAACCTCTCAAACCTGAATTTTACCTACATTCATAAAATATGAAATATAAAAATAAACTTCTTTCAACCCCATAGACCTCTGTTATATTCTGTTCGAACCTTCCCAACCTATTTCCTTAAAGAACGATAACAACCTCTGAGTCTTGACTATACTACACTACAACGGCTAGGTACACTGCCTAGGGAGTTGTAAAACTCTTTGTGGCAATACCCACATCAAGTTTTTGGTAGCACTGCCGGGGAATACTTAGGTTTTAAATTTTATCCTATCAACTGAGAATTTTATTTTCTGTCAATTAGCTTTCTTTAGTCTATCTTTTCTTTGTGTCATTTGTTTTGTAAAATATTTTCATTAACCTCCATAGGAGACAAAAATCCTATCCGTACCATAGGAGACTACTCTAGACCTAGCCACGAAGGCTACCGAAACACCATTGAGCTCCCCGATGGGAACAATGTGGTGTCTCTGCGATACGACACCATCCGGTTGGTGCAAAACGGATGTTCTTTCCACGGAATTCGGTCCGAGGATCCAAACCAACATCTTAAGGATTTTTTAAAACTAGTGGACTCACTTGAACTTGATGTTGCAAATAAGGAAAGGACGCGCCTACGTTTATTTCAATTTCCCCTTCGCGATCAAGCTAGCAATTGGCTTGAACGTCTTCCAGCAGGATCCATCTCCACCTGAGAAGATCTTACTACTTGTTTCCTTGCTCAATTCTTTCCACCGGGAAGGACTGCAAAACTTTAAAATGACATCCTGATGTTCCAACAACACTAAGGTGAATCTCTATTTGAAGCATGGACTCGTTTCAAGAACTTACTTCAAAAAGTTCCTCATCATGGCATCGATCTTTGGCTCCGAGTCCAAATCTTTTATGACCATGTCAATCCCGCCACAAGTCGAACCATCGATCAAGCGGCTGGTGAAAAGCTACGTGACAAAAACGCCAAAGTATCCTGTGCATTATTAGAGGACCTAGCCCTCTATGACAACGAAAGTTGGAATGACCCAAGGAACTTCGCTAAACTGGTCAAGGCAATCTCTTTGCCTCAAGATGTCATGAGTACATCCGACCGTCGTCTCATTGAGCTCAAAAATTAAGTTCAACGCTTAATGGAAGCTCATCTTGCTCCTAAATCATCCGTTCAAGTGAACAAAATCACTTCTTCATGCGAGATCTGTAGTGGTCCCTATGACACTCAATATTGCATGGAAAATCTCGAGCAAGCTTTTGTTGATTACGCATCCTCACGTACTGATGAAGCGAGAGGTAAGTGGTTCACTTTCAAACCCGAGCAAAACAATCTTGGTGACACCTATAATCTATCATGGAAAAGTCACCCAAACCTTAGGTGGAGGCAACCTTAAAATCTCAAAATAATTTTTCAAACCCACCTAATCGTTTTCAGCCTAACGGTTCATTCCCGAACCGCTCCTTCAACAACAATCCTCAAAATTTTAATAATCAATCAAATCTCAAAGGATTGGTGTCCAGCTTTATGGCATCTCAAGACGCTAGATTGTCTAATTATGAAGCCGATTTCAAACAACAACAAGGCGAGATGACAAATATAATAGACACCGTCTTGAAGGCCATTAATGATCGAATGACGGGAGCACTCCCAAGTGATACGGTTAAGAACCCGAAACTAAATGTTAACTCCACCTCTCTAGTTTCGTCTGCTCTTTCTTACCCAACGCAAGATCCCCAATGCTCGTCCTATATCCACAATTTAATTAATGCTATTACAATGTGCTCCAAGAAAATAAATAAATCTCATAATAACCAACCTCAAGTTAAAACACAAACGGTCAATGAAGATGGGACACCTCCACATAAGGGAATTCAAAGCCTGTCAAAATTACTCTCCCCAAAGTACTAATCTCAATCATCTCTAGGAGAACAAAATATGAACTCAACTTCTCCCAAACGCGTTCAATTCGTCAATACAATCACCGTTTTAAGAAAAGATGACAAGCCTATGGAGAAAGGGATTGTAAAGCCTGACACTAAGGATGAAATGCCAAAGAAAATGTAAATATGTAGAGAGTCTTGAGTTACGCAAAAATGGGTCCGCATTCATTCAAGGTGAAATGCCAAAGAAAATAAAGGATCCTCGATTATTCACCTTACCTTGTAGACTAGGAGACTCCAAGCCTTTTGATACTCATCTTAACGACACATGTGTCTGATCATGGCAAGATTCGAAATCAAGTTTGATAAAGGGTCCATGACCCTCAAGACTGGTAAGTATAAGATTAGATTCGTAGGACCTAGAAAAGTTCCCAGAAAGATTGAAAGGGAAAATTTTAAAAGAGACCATAAATCCCATGATCGCAACTATTAACGTGATAAAGAAAATTGGAATGGGAGGAAAAAATCAAAAATGCCAAGAGAACGAAATAGGATTTAATAGATGCAGAACTAAGGTGTTTGATGATAAGAACCTCATAGGGCATAACTTCTTTGTTTATGAACTAGAAAAAGAGGATAGTAGTGCGGACGAAGAAGGAGTCACGTAAGAAGAGTAACTCCGAGTCTAGCTAGAAAACTCGTTAATAAAGAAAAGCGCCTATTGGAAGGCAACCAATCTTTTATTTTATGCATTTTAGGAGTGTCGTGTGTTTTTAAATTTTATTATTTGTCTTATATGTTTGAATTATATGTGATCATGCTTTGTTTTGTCTTTAACTTTGTCTTAATTGCAATCAAAGATATTTTACATAAAATAAGTGTAGGGGGAAATATTCGGTTTTTAAAAACCATTTCAAACATGTAAAATAGATCATTTTAAGTTAATTCGCACTTTTATGTTTGTTTGTTTTGAGTCATATGTTTTTACTAACCGTTTTTGTGGTTTATGCAGTAAATTTTTCTAAGAAATCATTAATAGGTTTTCTTTGCATAAATTTTTCCAGAGAACGAAAAACTTATCAGTGCGTGAAGACGGCGTCAGGATTCATTCCTGATGACGTCAACACTGTAGCAGTGGAGAATTCCGTGTTTTTCGAATTTTTAAAAAGTTATTTTTGTTAAATTTCTAGAATTTTTTATTTTCCAAATTATTGCAGAAATCCACGATTACATGAGTACTAACATTCTATCTTTATTTCTTTCTTAGGATTTTAATTTATGACTAATAGGGTTGTATATTATTTCCTGCCAAATTTTACTTTTGGTATAGTTGTTTTTGTATTTGATTGACAAGTTATATTAGATGAGGAGAGTCCGAAAGTTCATTGGATTTTCACTTGGATGATTCTTGAATGACGATTTTGCCAAGTTTATCTCGTTTCTTCTCTGATATTGAGCAAACCAAGAGAGTATTAGTTTCTCTCGCTTTTTATTTATCTTTCCTTTATTCGTTTTCGGGTACTTATAGAACATTGAGGACAATATTCAAAATAAGTGTAGGGGGTAATAAAATCCTTGGAGATTATTCTTTCATTTGCATTTGCTTTGTTCTTAAAAAGATGTGTAATATACCGAAACATAGTTTAAGACGATAATTTTAGCCCAAATTAAAAGAAAGATTATGTCATATATCGGTAAAACTGTAGTATTAGAAGCGTCTCATGGATACGAGTTGTATGACTAGCACAAAAACTCTACCACTCAAAAATTCCACCCCCGAAATGTGAGGTTTGCCCCTAGATCTTTAGGAATAAAAGCAATCATTTTTAGTGCTTATGAGAGCGTATCGGTAGTATTAGAGATTCTAGAACTTGCTTTAGCGATTTATCCTGAGACTGCTAGTGAGATCGCACTCATCTGATTATGATTTGCTAAGTGATAAGAGGCATTAGGATAACCCTTGTTTTTAGCCTTCGTTTGTTATAGTTATGATGATCTCACCGGTCATATAACTACCCTCACACCCATGCTATGCACTCAATTTTAGTACTAGATACCCCTAGTACACCCCTCTGAGCCTATCCTATTCGCGGTTCTTGTATTTTTTTGGTGGATTTTGGATTATTAATGAAGAGCATTGTTTACACCCCACCAAAATGTTACACACAAATCGCCGTAGCCTTCCTTGTATGCACTCATTTTTAGTTCCTTATTGTTATCACAATAGTTTAACCCTAGTTAATTGTTTACTTGATTACATGGTTGCTAAGTAGAATCTATTGTTAGTGTATACAATTTTGAGATGATTGAGATTCATGGTAGTTTTTATTATATGGAGAAATGGGGATGAAAGTCAAACTATTACCCCCATATTTTTCTAATATGCTCCATGTTTATTGATCCTTCTAATTCGGGCCATTGGTTAGTTTATTATTGAGTATTAAAAACTCAAGTGTAGGGGTGCCGTTAAAACCTCGAGTCATGTATAGTTATTTATTTTCAGCAAATGGCAGGGCAAAAGTGCATATAAAAAAAATAAAAAATAAAAAACGCAACAACAAAAAATATATGTTAGAATATACGGGCTTCCATCTTGCTTATGTTTGTGTCAAGAAAAAAAGAAAGAGTTTGATGTATAGTTGTGTATATATGTCCTAGTTTTTGTCGAGTCTTGGCTTAGCAACGCCTTTTACAAGTATTCTTGTAGATAATTAGCTTGTCACCAGTCAAATTTCCCCTATTATCCCTAACCCTGTTTCCTTTACCCTACACCTTACGTTACAACCTTTTAAAAGACCTATTTGATAGTAATTCCTAGGTGCTTACGCCAAAGTGGTGAAGGTTTTGATTTTTTTATCAAGCTTATGATAATCTATATACTATGAAAGGCAGTGAGTGTATATTTTTCCCGTTTTCTATATTGTTATAATTCACTATTACACAGAGTGAAAGAGAGAATCCAAACACTTATGTGAGGTGCTATTATATAATTTTCGTGCTTTTAATTACAAGGTCAAACCGGTTGTGCCATAAACTATCTTATTGAGTAGGTTAAATACCCCCGACTTTGCTAGTTACTAGGTAGAAAAACCCATTTGCTTGAGGACAAGCAAATCCCAAGTGTAGTGGTATTTGATGAAGTGTCATTTATACACTTTTTCAGGGTCGTTTAACCCTCAAAATCACGCAAATATGTCCAATTATTGTACTTAATCATTTTTTTATGTTTTAGCATTTGGGAAGTATTTGGAAGAAAAGCACGTGACTTGGGCTCGATTTGAGAAGAAACTGGACAAAAACACAACACTTCAAGCTCGTGACTTTCATTCTGACGCCTTCTGATAGTTAATTTTATACACTATATAATATAATATAACATATAATATCACAAGAGCAATTAAGAAAATTCCCTAAGGAAAATTCACTCGTTAACATATGTTAAATAGAACAATCTTTTATCCTTATGTTTTCACCATTAGTTTTAGATTATTATCAGTTTACTAGGACTAAAAGCTAAACAAATCTCTCTCAAATATTATGATTTTACCTGCCTTCATAAAATACAAAAATACAAAAGAATCTTCCACCTCAACCCTTAGAATTCTGTTAGACCCGGGATCAAAGCCTTCCCGAAAGAATAAAGGAAGAAATATGATATTCTACAACAAATCAAGCCCAGAAAGTTGAAAAAGCAGGAAAAAAAATTTTTCTATTTTTCTCAACAAAAACTGTCCCAGACATAAAAAAGAAAGGATTCCACACAAAAAATAACAAAAACCTATTCATCCTCGATTGAATCTATAAACAACCCGAGTCTGCTATTCTATACAACACCGATAGGTGCACTGCCTAGGAGTTGTTAAAACTCCTCGTTTAGAAGTCCTACGACAACACAACATCAACGGCTGACTTGATACTGAAGCGGAGTCATATACTAATTACCATGTCCAGGAACTAAATCCTCATACTTTCATTTGAACTTCTATATATGTATTTTTTTTTTATATATATATATATTCCTCTCTCTTTTTTTTATGATACTAAGGCTTGGCACAAAACTTCTTCATTCAACTTTAGGTATTTTAGCAACTTAGCACTAAAGGGAGTGCTTGCAGGAACAGGGATTTGCGGAATTCATATGATTATGCTTCGGTCTATTAAATGATGATTAAGCACAAATTCTAGAGCTTCTAAATTATCGGCTCTCTTAAATATAATTATCAACCAATACCAATGTTCCGGAAAAGGCGACAAAGACCATATGTACACATCTGTAATGATGGAATAGACATATACGACTGCAATCAAACCTTAACTCGAACAAGCTAAAGGCATCAATTATCTTAGGTACCAAAGGTGGATACCCAAATATTCTAAAGGCTTAGAATGCCCACAATTTAGTGGAGTGGGTTGTACTAGCTATAATGTCAATCCGGTTGGATTTGCCTAACTAAGAGCATTTTTTTAAATTTTTTTGAAAGAATATATATATTAAGATTTTCATAAAATATCAGTTGGAAGAAAAATTTTAACGGGGCAAACAAGGAGGGATATGATTAATTTTTTCTATTTGGCTCCCCTTCACACTTAAGTTGAACATTGTCCACAATGTGATAATTGATAATAGAGATATAATAGGGAAGATTAAGGGAAAACGGTAATTCCCGGGGCATAAGGAAATGCATAGCTGAGAGCTATCCTTGAGCACACTTTAAAATTTTTTGTATCTTTAATCTAAAGTACCTGCATAAAAGTAAACATACAAAAGCACACAAAAATATTTTTTGGTGGTTTTTTTAGAAAATAAATAAAAGATATTAGTAGAAGAATAGAGGAGGGACTCCTCCACACTTAAGTGAATCACGGGTTTCCTCCTGAGAAGCGCTTAATTTTTAAGAGAGTCTTTAGCTAGACTCATACTTCATGAGTCATTCTTTTGGGAAAAAGGGAGTTAATGCTTCCCTTGGGTCATTATCTTCTTCATAATATAGTTTAAGTCGATGGCCATTGACTATGACCGTCTTTCCATCTTTTCCATAAAGTTCGACATATCCGGATGGATATTGGTGTTTCACTACATAAGGTCCTAACCATCGAGATCTAAGTTTTGGTTGTTTAACTTTGTAGTTTGAGTGAAATAGCAGAACTTTATTTCCTTATTTGAATTCTTTTCTCATTCTTAATTTTCTGTCATGCCGGACTTTGGTTCTTGCCTTGTATAGACGAGAGTTTTCATAGGCTTGATGTCTAAGTTCATCTAACTCGTGTAACTGAAACATTCTTTTCTCACCAGCAACGATTAGATTTGGGTTGCAATTCTTCAGAGCCCAGTATGCACGGTGTTCAATTTCAAATGGTAAGTGGCAGTTTTTCCATATATAAGTTTGTAAGGTGTGGTACCGATAGGTGTTTTATAAGCAGTGCGAAAAGCCCACAGAGCGTCATCAAGTTTTCTTGACCAAATAGCCGGATTGTCTTTGACAGTTTTTTCGAGAATTCTTTTAAGAGCTCTGTTTGTGTTTTCAACTTCACCACTAGTTTGAGGATGATATGATGTTGAGAAACGGTGGTTGACTCTATATCTTTCCATTGTTTTTTCTATTATTTTTTTGCAGAAGTGAGTTCCTCTATCGCTGATTAAAGCTTTGGGCATTCTGAAATGACAGAATAGTTTCTTTAGAAAAGTGATAATAACTCGGGCATCATTGGTTGGTAAAGCCTGAGCTTCGTCCCATTTAGATACGTAATCAACAGCGACAAGAATGTATTCAA
>BQNB010098966.1:0-25034 GCA_026074375.1 Tanacetum coccineum
ACCGCTTTTCTATAACTGTCATATTTGACAGCGGGTATGATTACCCATTGGGTTGGGTTTGACCCGATTTGACCCAATAAACAATGTTGGAAAACAATGATTTGAACGCGATTTCTGTTTCCCTTGTTTTTCACAAAACATTTTGTGGAAACAAGGGTCTTTTCCCTCCAACTAAACGCACCCATAATGTTTTCAAAAGGAAAGTAATATGGCTGGCGTATAACTCAAACCTGGAATAATAGAGATGTTTTTAGAAAATTTATAATCTCCAAGAAATCCAGGGACCCAACCATGTAAATTGTATATGCCGGTAATTATGTTCTTTATGGTAAAATTTCCTTCCTCATTTGCTTCGGACCAAAATTGGTAGTTCTAGTGAATGCAGGAGTTAGTTCGATACTTGATCAACTATTAACGACATATGAGAAACAGATATTTTGCATTTTTTAATTCACCTTAAGTTTGGTTTGCCATGATCCTCGGTCACCAGATGATGCTAATCCGAGGTAAGCACCTTTTGCTGGTATGTGATTATCGCTGTTACATACCAACGTAGAAGCATGGGCGGAGACAAAGGGGGGGCACAAGGGGCAGGTGCCCCCCTAGCAAAAAAAATTGTAGTGTAAATTTTCGAAAATATTCGGTTTTTTTTGGTAATTTGCCCCCCCTAAGAACCATTTTATAGTGTAGTTTTAAAAAAATATCAAAGTGTGCCCCCTCGAGACAAATTTTCTGGCTCCGCCCCTGCATAGAAGATATTAAATATATATAACTGACTGCAGATGTTTCTTGTAGAGCTTCCTAGTACTTGACCAGTGTAAATAGGATTTACCTATCTTGAACAAATAATCTACCGCTAATGGCACCACGTTGCTGAGCACGTTGGAAGTCCTTTGAAGCGGGAAAGTCGTATGGCCAACTTTTGACTTCATCATACATCTGGAAACAAGTGAATTGAAAAACAACCCTATATTAGTATATAATTAAGACAATGTTATATTTGCGTTATTGATACTTCGAAAAACTGAACCTGTTCTTTGGCATCATTCCAAAGCATACGAGGGTCTTCTTTGTCCAAAACAGTATTGAGATATATAAAAATCGGGCCAAGGACTTTTTTCCAATGATCCTTTTCATCAAATTTGGTAACCAAGCCGCTATTATGAGCACTTAAAAACATCTGAAGTAGAGTGTCTAACATATTATAAACCTACACGATGTAAAAAATCAAGGACTATTCAGAAGACTTGCAGCAAGTGTTATAGGTCCAACATGAGAGGTTAATTCCGTTTTCATAGGACCACCTGCCCTAAACTCATCACTTGGTGTAATTTGCCAAAATCCCACGGGAGGATCCATTGATATCCATCCATGGACACGGAGATCCTGTAATTCACAAGTATACTGATACTTATCATCAACCTGCATGTACGTTATCAGAGTGTAACTTAGCTTCTGATATATGCCAAAATATATAAAAATGGCAGATATTGGAATATTTAGTTACCTCGCCTTTGAACTCACGCTCAATTGGATTAACAAGAAGAACTGTTTCACAATAGTCTAATACTTCACATCTTCCTGGCTTTCGGTCGTCTGGTAAAGGCATATTCCTTCGTCGGTCATCAGACATTGCCATATAATGAAACCTAGGCAATCCAAAATTCAATATCTATCTAATCTAAATACATTTAGCATCCGTTTAAATCTATACATAACACAGATGACGCTAGGTATTTAATTACTTGTCTTTCCTGAGCTTGAAAACAACTCTAGATTCGTCAAGATTGAAACTTAGCCATCCAGTTAAATGCTCGAAAATAGCATACATATAAAAGCCCGATGATCCACGGAGCAATATATATCTAATTAAGACATGACACTATGGTCAATTCATGAACGTAACCTAAAGTTATTGTAGGATCTAACACACGCGCGCGACAATAAGAGGATTCCTTTTAGGGAAGAATTCCATGTTTTCAAAAATGAGAGTTCCACTTGATGTTCAGTTTCTACTATTACTTTACAGCTTGTTGCTGTGAGCCTGTAATCACATAATCAATAGAGTATGATATTCAAGCAACTTAAGAAATTCTTGAAACAAAACATATGTACCTGTCCCGTGTACCTACTGTGCTATTAGTACTTGAATTATTATTCCAACTAACATCCCAGTACCTGATATGTTCCAAAAGACGTAAATTTATTCTCGTATATTAGTATCATCATGAATGACTAAGTGTCTTACAATATCAGACAGACAAAATGTAGATGAGAATTCATTAGTTTGTTTCATGTGGTGTTTAAAAGTATATAACTTTCTATGCATTTAATTTTGTTCATATACAATTGACCATTTTACCAATTGTTGTTAGTAATAGTTTGGTTAAAAAATATAAAGGTGAGATGGTCACAAGTTTGGTTAAAAAATATAAAGGTGAAATGGTCACAAAATATACAACTCAGATACATTTTCAAATAATTATCCTATTTATTTTACTGCACGTAAGTTAGGCAATGACAACTTAACCAATGCATAATTATAAATTGGATGATATTATGAGTTCCGCTAAACATAGCTCTAAGGGTTATATTTAAAAAACAAATGCACAAGAGGAATGTTACACCTATAAAATGTTTACAAAACAATATTCACATAATGATTTGTCAACTAAATATGGAGGGTAAAAAAGTAAAAAGAGATCATGAAGCAACATGATTAAACCAAAACACTTGCTAAATCATTATGTGGATATTTAGTAGCAAAAGTTCGATCTTATTTTTAGCATAGATCCAAAGACTTCATCTCCACCCTCCATTTATATATGATCCAATGGCTATAAAAAGTACATATTAAAAAAAACCCAATTTTCACCTATTTTTAAAAATTAAATATCTCACAAACCGTTAATCGTTACGCAAAATGAAACATACCATCGCGACGAGAATTAAATCATCTTTCTATAGAGGGGCACTTTGATATACTTTCGACGAACTTTTTTTTCAATTTTATTTTTCAGTCACGTCTTGAAAAATCACATGTGATTTGTATCACAAATCACATATGATTTTATGAAATCACATGTGATTGTGATACAAATCACATATGATTTTTTCAGACGTGACTAAAAAATAAAATCAGAAAAAAAGTTCGTCAAAATTATATCAAAGTGCCCCTCTATAGAAAGATGATTTAATTCTCGCCGCGATGGTGTATTTTTTATCGTTTAACAATTTACCATTTGCAAGATATTTTAATTTTAAAAATGGGGTGGGAAAGTGGGTTTTTTTAATTAATCAAGAAATAAGTGGTTATGATTGATTTATTAGACCTTTGATAAATATTGAGTCTACATTGATCTCATCTCTAATGAATATAGCATTTCTCATTGCACAATTGGTTGCACATAAAGTCGGTTAACATAAGTTAAATTCATGAGTGTGTCTTAATATTTGTTTAACAATTTTCAAAGACGATTCAAATTGTTGTGGTGTTTTAAATAAATTTAAAGACACATGTAATTAAAACCTACTCTCTCCATTAATAGTCCGTGTTTTTTTTCCTTTTTTTTGAACATACCGCGTTTTTTTTAATGTCCCATTTTAATTGTCCACTGCTAAAAATAGATATTAAAGTTTGATCGAGTTTACTATATTACTGAATAAATTATGAATCTTATTAACAAACAATACTCAAATCTCAATTTGAGTATCAATAACAACACAGATGCTGATTTCAATCAGTAAATCAATCAACCAAACTATCAATCACTGCTACTTAGTTGTGGATATATTATCTAAATTGATAATAGTTCTATTACAACAATAACAAGATCAATATCAAGATGATCTAACAAAACTAGGGTTTACAACTTTAGAATCCCAACAGGAATTACACAGCAATAATTACTCTCCAGGGTCTGTTCGTACTAACGTAACTACAGAATCAACAAGATCCAACATAGACACTTATATGCGTACACAAAAAAACAAAAACAACGCAACTAACACACAAACACGTTGGAGTCACATGAGTCATCACGTTTTCTGAGAAATATAGAACCGTACAGACACGACTATCACAGATATCATCAAGCTTAACTCAAAACTATTGATAATTAGACAGCCAAAAGCTATATGAAAAAAGTGAAGACCAAAGCTGGTCAATTCAGCTTATATAGCAGCTTGACCACCGACTTAAAACTTTAAAAAACTTGGCAGCAACAACCCTCAATCTTTCATTCAATATCCATCTTCAGCTAACACTTCTTATAAGACTAAACTGAAAATAAGACAATGACACAATAAGCCCCTCAACATATATGTTTACCTATTGAGACTAATATTCTCAATACCCCTCCCCCCTTTAGTCTCAACCTGGTAAACATCATGCATACCAAGATTTTTAACCAATTCTAAGTGTTGAACTGTATCCAATCATTTTGTAAGGATATATCTGCAATTTGATTTGCAGAATACACCTTTATAGTTTTAACAACTTCTTTTAAAACTTTTTCTCTTACAAAATGTAAGTCAATCTCAAAATGTTTTGTTCTTTCATGAAAAACTGGGTTGACAGCTATCTTAATAGCTGAATTGCTGTCACAATGAAGTGAAACAGGCAAAAGATTTTCTATTTGTAAATCTTTTAAAATTATTAAAATCCAAATCACTTCACTGGTTACTGAAGCAAGAACTTTATACTCTGCTTCAGTTGAAGATTTAGAGAAAGTATTTTGTTTTTTACTTTTCCAAGAAACAAGAGAGTTATTAAGAAACACACAATACCTAGTAACAGATTTCCTTATAACAATGCATTTAGCCCAATCAACATCAAAATAAGCAGTAAGAAACATACCAGATGTCTTAGTAATATGAACTCCCAATCCTGGACAACTCTTGAGATATCTTAATATCTTAAAATCTTAAAAGCAATCTTAAGATGAGAAGTCAAAGAAGAATGCATAAACTGACTTAAGCAATGCACAACATAAGAAATATCTGGCCTAGTATTGGTAAAGTAAATCAACTTTCCCATTAATTTCTGATAATCGGTAATATTTTCAAGTAAAGGATCTTTATCACTAGATTCATTAGAAATAACAAGCTTAGACATAAGAGGAGTTTTTGCAGGTTTGCAAGCAAGCATACCATACTCAGATAATAGGTCAAGAACATACTTTCTCTGATTGAGGCAAATACCTTTATAAGTATCTACAACTTCAATACCAAGAAAGTATTTAAGTTTACCTAAGTCTTTAATCATGAATTTAGACTTAAGAAACACTTTAAACTTCTCAATCTCAGAAACACTATTACAAGTAATGATAATATCATCCACATAAACCAACAAGGCAAGAAACACCCCGTTATTAGACTTAGTATAAAGAGAATAATCAGATTTACTCTGACTAAATCCATTTTCAATCAAAGTAGAAGTCAACTTAGCATTCCACTGTCTAGGAGCCTGTTTTAAACCATATAAAAACTTTTTAAGTCTGCAAACCTTATTATCAAAAGGAAAATATCCTTCTTGAGGTTTCATAAAAATAACCTCTTCTAAATCACCATATAAGAAAGCATTATTCACATCAAGTTAGAAAACAGGCCAAGACATTGACACAACAATATTCAATAAACACCTAACAGTAACCATTTTGACTACAAGAGAGAAAGTCTTCTCATAGTCAATTACTTCCTTTTGCCCAAAACCTTGAGCAACCAATCTAGCTTTATATCTATCTATCTCACCACTAGACCTGAACTTGATCTTATAGATCCATTTACTTCCAATAGCTTTTCTATCTTCTGGTAAATCAACGAATTTCCCAAGTACCATTTCTAAGCAAAGCGTCCATTTCTTGATTCATAGCATCAATCCAGTGAGAATACTTAGAGGCTTCAAAATAAGTTTTAGGTTCTCTGGTTTTATTAAGTTGAGTTACAAAGCAATAATTTTCAGAATTAAGTTTTGTATAACCAACATATTTCTCAATACCATATTTAACCTTTGATTCAACAACAAAATCATTATAATTCTTTGAAAAAACACTTTGTCTAGAAGACCTTCTAACATTTTGAACATCTTGAGATGAACTTGGATTTCGATCCAAATTACCCTCAGAAAAAACATTTTCTTCAAGTGTGGCAACCTCCTCATTCTAAGTGGCAACAAAATTATTACTACTATCAGCATCATTTCCAGAATCAATTGGAAAATCAGCAGTGTTAATATTGCTACCAGACACAGAAGAGCTGCTACTATCACTCTTACCCTTATTCAGATCATTAGCTACTCTCTCATCATCACTGGGTATCTCAGGATATTCAATGTCAAAAAAGTTTATATGATTAACATCTTGAAAAACATTTGTAGAATCATTTTTTCCAACTTCATAATTTAAAAAAAAAAATATTCTCAAAAAACTTAACATCTCTAGAGAAAATAAACTAATGCTTATCAAGACTGTATAACCTATATCCTTTTTTAAAATTAGAATATCCTATCATAACACATTTCTCTTATCTGCTACGTCATTATTATTAACAATGGTAGCAAAACACAAGCAACCAAACACTCTTAAGTGAGAGAGAGCATGACATTTTTTATATATCATTTTATAGGGAGACTTTCCATTTAGCACAGAAGAAAGGAGTCTGTTAATAAGATAAGTAGCAGTTAGAATACACTCAGTTCACATCTTTAAAGGTATTCCCCCTGAAACATAAGGGATCTAACAACATTTAGAAGATGCCTATGTTTCCTCTCAACAATTTCTTTTTGTTGTGGAGTATACACACAGGAAGTTTGATGAATAATCCCTTTATCAAAACACAGTTTAGATACAGATTGATTAATAAATTCAGTACCATTATCACTTCTAAAAACTTTAATTTTCCTTTTAAATTGATTTTCAATCAAATTATAGAAAACAGTAATCAAGTATACCCAAACTGCTCTAGTGTAATCATCCACAACAATCAAGAAAATCCTAAACCCCTTAGAACTAGTCACCTTATAAGGCCCCCAAATGAACAAGATCACCCAAACTTTTTGACTTTTGATCAATTAAAAGAAAAGGTTCTTTAGTTTGTTTAGCCATTTGACAAATTTCACAACAAATAGTATTATCCTTTTTATCAATGTTTAGAGAATCTTTAAGAACATTTAGAACAGGGTCTTCAGGATGACCAAGACTGCAATGCCAATCATGCTGAGATAACATACATTGAAATCTAAAGATACTAGTATTACTTTTAATACCTTTATCATTATAGTAGTACAACCCTTCACATTGTTCACCAATCCTCAAAACATTTTTCAGATTCAAATCCTGATTCAAGAAATAACATCTATTCTCATCAAAGGCAACACTAACCTTATTCTCTTTAATCAATTTATGAACAGAAATCAAAGTGACACAATATTCAGGTATAACCATCACATCATACAAAGTTAAACCATTAGATAATATGAGATTTCCAATCTTAGAAATATAGGCCTCAGTCCCATTAGGATGACCCACTTTAATTTTATGATGGAAAATATTAACAACATTATCTAATTCTTTATCAGTGTAAGTCATATGCTGGTTTGCCCCTGAATCAACAATTTTTTCATTACTAAGTACTAACAAGTTTAGGTTTAAAATTAGAATTAGAGTAAAAAAAAAACTTTTCAAATTTTTTATGAAATATAGAACTTTTATTAAAATAAGTACTTGCCATATTGGCCTGCGCATTTTTTCCAACTTTATTGTCTTTGATGAGAGAGATAAGAGTAGCCATTTGTTCATCTGTAAATCCAGAAAATAAACTTTTTCCAACAGAGTTATTATTAGAAACACTTTGTTTCTTAAAATTTTGATCAGACTTTTTCTTCCCAAAATCAGCAGGGTATCCAATGATTTTAAAACATCTATCAATAGTATGCCCATTAAAACCATAATTATCACATACCAAACCAAAACCCCCAATTGGCCTGTTATTATTCAAACCAAAACCCCCACCTTGTCTATCCAGCATTCAAATTCTGATTACTTCTTTGAAATTTTTGGCTATAAGGCACGTTATATAATAGTATAGAAGTATAGATATAGACAAATTTAGTACTTATAACCAAACTAGTACATGAAATAACAAAGTATGACTGAATATACATACATCGTATAATGTAAATGTAATGTGCACTTTCGAATAAACACAAATTTTTAAACCGAATTAATTAAAATTCCTTTATATATAGGTGTATATTTTAGATACTTTAACAGTTATGGATATCATACATGTTCAACAACTGATTATGTAGTCTTATAGAACACCTTCAAAAGCATTACAAATCACATTTTAGAGGCAACGCAAAGCATAGCAACATACGTTTTCATAAAGCATTCAACTTATGATAATAATCAGCAATAGAAGATCCATTCTTATTAAGAGTATTAATTTGATTATGTAAACAAATATTATTAAGTCCATCACCTTGTCATAAGTTCTTTATTCTCCAAAATGTTTAGCTCTTTTTGAAAATATTTGACCCAAGAAAGTTCTTCAGACTACGTGGTGAAATTCAAGAGACCAACCCAAAATAATTGCATTCACCCTATCCTACTGTTTACCAAGAACCTCATTTTCATTAGATCTTTTACAAGAACCATCAATAAAACCAATCTTATTTTTACATTCTAAAGCCAAAAGCATAGCACATGACCATACTTGATAATTTTCAATTCCTTTTAGTTTTATTGAAACAACAGTAAGAGTAGTAGTATCATTAGGATGCAAGTGTAATGGATAACTAATATCTAGTTTACTTATTCTGGTAACAGAATCATGAATATCATCATCATGATCAGAATTATTAGGAGTATTATGCTCAGAATTATGAACAGACATGATAACAAACAGAAAACAATTAGAAAGATAAAAAACAAACAATCAATAAAGGAAGAAAGAAGTTCCCATGCTTTCATACCACTCAAGGTGGCAGATCAAGGGCAGACAGACTCAATTAACACTAATAAGAGAAAGAGAAAAGAGATGTTACAGAGCTTTTGAATGATATGCAGCGGAAAGTAATACCAAACCAACTATCTTTTTGATTCACTTAGTCAAGAAGGCTAGCAGATTAATCAGCAACAACCCACACCCAATCACCAAGATCTACAAAACCCTAATTCCTCAAATTAGAGCAAATCAAACCCAGAACTTCCTAATTCAATGATTAAGCAATCTTAATCACCAACCAATCAACCAGAGAGATTAGAATCACCAAGATCCACAAAGCCCTAAATTTTCAAAATTAGGGTTTTTTAAATTAACAATAGATCTGTGCAATTAAACCACAGATTTTACAAGAAAACAATTTTAATTAAAAACTGACTGATTATTTTTGAAAAACCCTCAAATTTTATGAAACCCTAATTAATTTTTTTTCTTTTAAAAAACGATTTCAGAGCAACATGACTCTTATACCATGAAGAAATTATGAATCTTATTAACAAACAATATTCAAATCTCAATTTGAGTATCAATAACAACACAGAAACTGATCTCAATCAGTAAATCAATCAACCAAACTATCCACCACTGCTACTCAGTTGTGTATCTATTATCTAAATTGATAATAGTTCTATTACAACAATAACAAGATCAAGATCAAGATGATCTAACAAAACCAGGGTTTACAACTTTAGAGAGTGAGAGACGATTTTAGAAAGAGAGATATATGAAAAAAGTGAAGACCAAAGCTGGTCAATTCAGCTTATATAGTAGCTTGACCACCGACTTAGAACTTTGAAAAACTTGGCAGCAACAACCTTCAATCTTTCATTCAATATCCATCTTCAGCTAACACTTATTATAAGACTAAACTAAAAATGAGACAATGACACAATAAGCCCCTCTACATATATGTTTAACTATTGAGACTAATATTCTCAATAATTACCCTTGTTTGAAATTATTATTACAAACTTTAAAAAAAACTTTAATTTATTAGGTAAGAGTAAAACTGATGCTAAAAAGTAAGAAATAGAAAACAGTAATAAATGCACTTTTCTTAAACTGTGTGTTTTTTATCGGAAAACAATAATTTTTTAACGAAAGGAGCAGGTTCTATTATGGATTTGTGAGGCTGGTCGAAAGACTACAAAAACTACATTAATGCTCGAATTCATGAGAGTGTCATCCGAATTATTTGACTTCATTTTCTCGATCAATAAGTTAAAAACAACCGTAAACATAAATCAAAGATATAAAATTTCAGTCAAATAAATTCAATTATACGCAGCATATGAAATTCTTCATGTATTACAATGACATATATTAAAAAGAATAAAAAATAAAAACTTTGTCTTAAATGTGTTATGCATTTAATATCGCCGCAATAAAAATCTTCATGTATCACAATTAAGAAATATTATAAAGAAGAGGTTGTCTAACAAGCGCAGCTACCTTTACTGAACTTAAATTTTCCTTTTATATTGCATTTAATACACATTAATTAATTAATTAAATAAACTCAAAACTTTCTTTTATAATCATGTTAAACGTTTGTCCTAATGACAGTTTGTTAGACAAATCCTATAGAAAATACGTACTGTCAGATATGAATAACATGTCTTAAATGTGTTATGCGTTTAACGCCGCCACAACACGCGGCCGAAGGGGGGATAGGGGGGGGGGGGGGGGGGGGGGGAAGGGGGGGGGGGTTTTGGTTTGTTGCGTAGATGGGGGATTTTCATATTTACAGTTACACAATAAAATGGGAATAAGAATAAGTAAATGTCGTATACACACACACACACACATTAAACAAGCGAATAACATATCGAAAGTTAGAAACAATACCCTCTGTCATCTTCGGCATTATTGGCTTCTAACAAATTATCAATGCCTTTATAACGTACGCCCACAAAATGTCCATCTGGATTTGATAGAGTGATTTGGACTATGCCATTACTCATTACCACCAACCAATTAAGTAACATTTTCTTAAACCAAAATGTTGATATATTGTACAATCAAGAACTTAATTCAGATTAGGAAAAAAAAAATAAACACGTAGATTTTCTTAACATGTATAGCTTATCTACTTAGAAAAATAATAGAGTACCACCCCGTTGCTAGCGTAGTGGGAAATCACAACAACACCTTCTTCCTAATATGGCTAAGGATTTGTGTCTTAGTTTGAACCCTCACCTAGACCTCGCTTCCTGGTGAGATATCACAACACACCAAATCCTTAGAAGTAAAGATGTCTTAGTTTGAACCCCCACCTCGTGGTTAGCGGAGTGGGATATCACGACACATCTTTTACTTGCTCCATATAATCAAATGTATGCTTCATTGGCAAAATTTCAATATTCATGCATTTTTGCATTCATACTTCATTCATGCTTCTTTGGCATTTTAACTTTCAAATTACTAGAAACGGAAAAATCTCGCTTTAAAGAATCAAGTCACAAATTTGAAGCTTTTTCTAAAAACATCGATTGACTTAGTTGAACTGAATTGAGCACGTATGATTAGGTGGATTAGAAGCTAATGGGAGAAAAAGCCACAAGTTACTCATATAAGTTTTTGTTCAGCACATAAACTTATATTTAACTCTATCACTTCTTGTTCTTCACCTTATTAAAATTCGAAGCAATCGAATTCGTGAAAGCTTAGCCTACAAGCGGTAAGTTGAGGAACTAGCTAGGGCTCAACACGCCCGATCGAGTCAAAAATTATTCTCATTCTACCCATTAGGAAAGTCAAAACTGTGACAAAACACTTACAGTAGAAACTCGATAAATTAATACTCGATTATTTAATAAACTCTCTAAGATAATATTTTTTGCCGGTTCTGACTCGGGGATAGGGTGCTAAATTAATAATTCGCTAAAATTATAAGATAATACATTTTTGATAATTTCTTTAGACCCCATATAAAATATAAATTAATAATTCCTTATATATAGCATATTACATGAATGATTTATGAAGGTTTCTTGAAAAATGACTCAATTGTCTTTTGTTTTTTGTTGAAATCAATTTCCCCTTGAATCTCGTCTCTAATTTTCCTTAGCATGGTAAGAACTTCTGGTGTTGTTTTCTCATAGCTCAACAAGAAATTGTTCAATGTGATTGCCGCTTTAATAGCTTCGTTTCGCGAAGGGGGTTCCATTGTAGAACTTTCATCATCTTCTTCATCGATATCATCTTTATTAATTCCAATAACGCTTTCAATAATTTCTTCATCAGTCAACAACTGTGCAACTACATTTTCTTCTGGGTGAGTCAGAACATCTTCGACATCCATTGCATTGCGATAACCCAACTCTTTGATCAAATTCTGGAGTTCTTGAGTGCTTTCACCACCTTCATCTGAGTTCTCAAAAGTCATGTTATCTGTTGATCGAAGTTTACAATGACGAAAGCAGTTCGCAATTGTATTTGCACTAACATCCATAGTCCATGCTGAAATTGCAAGATTCATTGCATCTAATACATTTATTTTTGCTGGATTTGGAACCCCTAATTCATAACCCTCCAAAAGACTTCTATAAAATCGACGACGATAATGCATCTTAAAAGCTCGTATGATCCCCGCGTCACAAGGTTGAATTTTTGAAGTTGTGTTTGGTGGCAAAAAAAATAATTCAACATTTCGTAATCCTTCAATAATTTTTGGATGAGCAGGGCAATTATCCACAATCAAGAGAATTTTTCTTCCAACCATTTTTTTATCAAGTTGGCGAACATATTCTTCAAATAACACACCAGTCATCCAAGCTCGTTTGTTAGCACGGTACTCACAGTTCAGACTGTTCAAGTTTACATTCTTGAAGCACCTTGGTTTAGCATATTTCCCAATAATCCATAAAGGAAGTTTTTCCGAACCGTCCTCATTACAGCAAATAGCAACAGTTAGTCTTTCCTTGTCTTGTTTTTTCCCTTCAAGCTGCATTGTTGCAAGGGAATGATCCGGTTGAAGTCTAAAAAACAAACCTGTTTAAGATCAAAACATGTAAATAATTACATCACTAAAGTACAAAATATAAAATAAAATAATAAAAAAACAAACCTGTTTCATCCATATTAAAGATGTCTTTCATTTCAAACTGATCAACTTTGTCTCTTATGGATTTTAATTTGTCCTCCATGCCCTCCATTTCAACAGATCCACTCTCTCCAAAACGCCGGAAATTTTTAATTCCATATCTTGCTTTGAACTTTCCAAGCCAACCAATAGAAAAAGTAAAGTCTGGAGTATCCACTGGATACATATCTTTCATGAACTTTTTCGCCTTCTCGATGATTAGTTCACCTGTCATATTCACATGTTCTTGATATTGAAGAATCCATTCATAGAGAGATTTTTCTAGGTCAGGAAATTTTGCCGGTTTGTGTCGCTTAACATCGCCTCTTTCGGGAGCAAGTGAGAGATACTCTAAAGACCGCTTAACTGTATTCGATATTGTCGCTTGACTCACCTGCAAACCATAGTTACTATGAACCCATTCTTGCAATTGCTTTTGAGTGAGACTTGGATTATCCTTGTTGTGCTTGCATAATGCTCTTCGAATCTCGTCTGTCATTGTTGTTTTTTTCACACCTTTAAGATGGGAAGCCATGTTGTGTGTATGATTTGTTTGTGTTAACCTATTTTGATCTTGTATTTATATAGAAAATATTTTTAATGTCCATAAAGTGATACATTGAACACAAGAAGCATAATAAGGTGGGAGATTGAAGGTTTCTTTCAAATTGGGCCGTTCATTTGATATACATGCATTGTATACAATAATTAATAAAATATTAATTAATATATAGAGAATTTTTCTTCCAACCATTTGTATACTATAAATTAATAAAATATTAATTAATATATAAATTAATAATTATTAATTTATCGATTAATTAATAACTCTTTTAATTAATAAATTTTGGTGGTCCCAAGTGTATTATTTTATAGAGTTTCTACTGTATAACCAAAGGTGATCACGCGTCTCCTGAACGTTTCTCCAAATGTTTTGATGATCGAAGAAATAAGGATGGCCAATCTAGAGACAACCGGCTGATTCAGCGAAACCAAAGGTTCGAGTCAATTGGGTATCATGAAAGAATAAAATCAAACGATCATTTTCGGTTCACTCAACGTCCAACAAGCTTTTCAAAAAAAATACAAATATATTGGTGATGCTATCAGGAAACATGATGACCATTATGAAAAAGTTAACCGAGTGGGGCATTTTGATGACAATGGTGGCATGAGGCGGTTTGGGTATGCAGTTGACGACAACTGCCGTAATCTAGATAGAGATGCTGGTAATGAGCATACAACAGTTACACCCGAGAGTAAAAGTTAAATGAAAGTTCATAGTTTGGAGCTTTGAATCGTTTATTCTTTTTGTTTAACTTCATATTTTGTTTCTTTTTTTACATCTATATATAGTCTGGGGAGTAGTTATATAAGATGAGCCATACCTTGGACAAACTTGCTGGAGTTTTGGTTATGAGAGGTATTTGGGACATTTTTTGTATGTTTCATGTCCTATTTTTATGTTGTGTCATATACCATATGGCCATCATCCCCTCTTTTTGAGATAAATGCAAATTACTATAGGTTTAAGCTTTGCTTTATGTGAAATATTATTTAGATGTATATTAATGCATATGAGTTATTGAGAATATGAATAAAAACATTTGAGGGTGATCATGATTGTGATTTTGTACTTTTTAGTTGTTTTTTGAGGTAAGCATCTATTGTTACTTTTTCATATTAAATGCATTGAATATAAAGTTGGTTGTTTAGTTTAGTTATGTTATTTTAGGCTTAGGAAAATTCAAAAGATTAAGAAAGACGAGTCATTACAAGGATGACTTATATTTAGCTTTTGTAGAGATGTTTGTTCATGTTCCATTTAATGTTAAAAAAATAATTATGATCCTCACTATTTTTTTATTTCTCGCATCTACATGTTTTCTTTATGAATCTTTAATTCTCATTGACATCGACTTATAATCGAATTTGGAGCACTCCTCAAGAAATAGTGTCTTATGTACGAGAAATCGCTACACTTCAATCACACAAAAAATATTTTCAATATAATTAAAAAAGAATCTTAATTTAGTTAATGTTCATATATAACAAATTTATTGTTTTTTATTTCAACTACTAATCATAAAAATTGTCGTCATCTCTCTTTTATTATCTGTTGTAATTTGTGACTAGATAATGAGTTATTGACGATTTTGAGTGTTGGTTTAACACGTAATTGTCAGACATATTTGTATGTGTAATATGAAGATTATGAATAATGGGCTTAAGGTGTTCCATTGTTTCTTCTTATTTTGTGTAATTCTAATGTAACTAAAACATTGTGTGTACTACTAGCAAATTATTCTACAAATTTTCACCAAAAGTTTGATCAAGCTTATAGAATATTTTCATGATAGATTTGGTTATCTAAAAATTTGTAATACCCCAACCATTGAGTATACCCAGACAACCCACGAGTATTGCACTTGATAAGAGTTCAGTAATATGAATCATGTATCAAAAGATTGTGTCATTTCAGCTTACTAAGTTTTTTACATATTAGATGTTATAACAATTCTTAACTTATAAATAACCATCTACCCGTGCAACGCACGAGTATTGTTCTTGTTAATTAGGTTGATACCGTGTACGACATTTTTGTGATAATACATATATGTCAAAATACAAAATGTTTTCATTATTATAACTTATAACAGGGATGAGCTCGGTATCAGTCTCGTACTTACACGGTATCGTACGGAACTCTCGCTAGGTATCGGTACTCGTTCCAATCCTCTACCGAATTGGTACCGAATTTTTCCCTAGCACAAAGTTATATACCGGTATCGTACGAAACAGGATTATGGTTCCGGTACATATTCGATTTTCCCGTTTTTAAACATAAATATACAAACAAAAGAACAAGATATATATTGTTACTTATGCTTCGTCTTCAACAACACGATTGATTAACAATAAGCATAACTCATTAAATAAATATTGTGGGTGAATAATGTCGAGTAGATATTCAAGTTTGTATTTAACACATATACATATCATCAACAATAAACATAACTTATTAACAATAAATCATTAATATTGAAATATGATTAATGATGATCGGGAAAGTTTATGGATGCAAATTTGATGATTTTAGTGATTGATAATAGGTTACATTTTAATTTTTGGGAGGGTTTATAAAGGGATAATTTTTTAAAGGGATTATAAAGGGCCAATAGTTGACACAGAAGTTTAAGAGTAGTGACGGAGCTTGAACGAGATTGTTAGAGGGGCCGGAATGAAGTCGTATCATTTTAGAGGAGCCAAACTACAAAATTACTCTTATATAAATTTGTTTGTACCTAGTTTAAGCTTAATTTTACATACAAAGTTTGGATATTTGGGGGGCCACCACCCCTTCTAGTCCCTTATATCCTCCATCCGAGCCTTTTTGTGTGGTCGTCTTTTTCGAGTGTAGTATGCATGAGAGAGACTAACAGTATTGTTTGGATCTGAAAATTTATTTCAAAAATAACCCATTTTGTATTTCGGTACTAAAACTGGGATTTCCCGCTTATATCCCCGTATCGTTTTTGAAGGTATCAAATTTTTTCCCAACGGATTTTTTAGTCCCGGTACCGTACCCTGTAGTGGGAACTGGTACCGGTTCGGCACGGTACTAGCACGGTCCCCGTTCGGTACACGTATTCGGGTCAAAATGCTCATCCCTAATCTACCTATATTATAAATAGAACCCCAAAAATTACTGTACACTCTTAAAAAAATGACACGTTACCCGCTAAACAGTTGGTTACTATTTGGGCACTTCACCTTTATCAGGTTATCAACTCTTCCCCAAACAAACACACCTTCATATTCACTCATTTTATTTCTTTTCCTCTCTCTACATCTGAATGTTCGGTCGCTGACCATTTTCCAATGAACGGGAGTAAGTCTCCGACGCGCTAACCTCTTGTCTTCACAAGTCAAAATATATAAGGTAAACACATCATTTTTTCTTTCTTTTTTAATTTGTTTTGTTTCTTCCTTTTGTGATAATTGGGTTTGGTCTAATTTGGTTTTCATAGTTGTAGGCATGTTGTTCATGGTCTCAGATTTTCAGAAAAAGTTGTGAGTGATGAGGTAATAAATTATATAACATGCTTTTTTTATCGAGTTTGGACTAATTAACTTTTATTTAATGCTAACATGCTTTTTCTGAACTCGTTTTTATGAAGGGTTTGTAGAAAATTGGTTCAGATGAAGTAATATATTTTGGAATAAAGAAGATGCACATATAGTGACAATCTTTTGAACCAGAAGCAGCAGTGGTAAGTTAGCTCATACGATCTTTTAAAGACTGTAAGGTGTGTGAGTGTGTTTAAAATGTGAGTTTGTGTGCTATTCATTTAGATTGGCCGTTTTTGTGTGGCAAGCTCAGACGAAAGAAGATGATAAGATAAAGAGAAGGTAATATTTTGAAACATTCTCATCATGTCTTTTTAAAGATCCGTTGTTGTTATGATCATTTATTTTTATTTTGCAGGACATAGGTACAAAGTGTGAAAGAAGTGATGAAGATGTGTGCAGAATGGATGTGCATTTATTTTATTTTATCTTACCCTACTCTTTCTGTCCTCTTTCATCTACATGCTTCTCTCGCCCCTCCTATTACTCCAACTATTCGGGTACATGGATCTTCACTTTCTGCTATTTGTAGAACATAACTTGATTAGGTTGTGTTATATACATGGCAAGTTGGTCGATTTTTACATATTTTTATGTCTTTGAGTTTTTTAAGTAGGCCTTTGGTCTCTTTGTTTTGTTTACTAATTTGTTTGTCTGATGAGTTTGTGTATGTTTTCTTTGCAGATTGATGAATGGATGTCTTTTGTTTCTTCAGATTCTGTATGGGTTAAAGGTGTTTGTTTTGTGTCTCATAGTTTTTTGTTGTGTGATTTTGAATTTCAGATGATGGGTAAGTGGGTGTATTATGCATTTTGTTTTATGTTTCTTCTTCAAAGTGTAGTTGCTTATAGTCTTATGAATGTTCTATGTTGTTAAGATTTTGATATGCTGTCTACCTGGTTGGTGGTTTATGACGTCGTGATAGAACCGCATGACTCCATCATGTGTACAAGACCATGATCATGTAGTTGAAATATAAATTTAGATAAAGAAATGTCAAAAGAAATAATTTAACCACATCTTGCCATCTTGGTAAGGATAAAAGGGACGAGTTTACAAGAACTACATATTGATTGAAAACAAGTAAAGATACAATAAACTTTATTTAAAAGAGTACTAAATATATTTTTGACAAATGAAGTATGGGTGGTTCTCAAAATACAAAAGAAAGTATGGAGTGCTAAAGGAAATGGGGAGTTACAATCACAAGGCATGGTCCACTGACAAAGTATGACGGAAATGAGACTTTTTTTGGTTCAGTGATGAAAATGAGACTGTAGTCAGGTGCAAGATCAAGGACCATGGACGTAGAATGCAGTATAGTTGAAATGTCTTGGAATCCTTACAAAAATACAAAATTATCATTATGGGAGAATTACATATATATCCTTATTTTGCAAAGAAATTACATATATATCCAAACAAACTTAAAAATTACATATATGTCTATCTTTTGCTTCAAAATTACATATATATCCCTCTTTTTAAAAAAATTCGTAAAAAAATTTGAAAATATTCCACAAGATCGTGTATGTTAGTGCATAAAAAAGTTGTGAAGGAAGTTTTTCTAAAAGTGGATAGTTTTGCCAAAACAAATTGTTAAAAAAATGTTTGTGCATTAAATCATTTTTTTTTCATTAAAAATTCGTTTTCGTACCAAACTTCTTTTTATTTTTTTCATCGAAATATTATTGCGCATCATAGTATATAACAAGTATAAAATTTTGTGAATCAATAAAATTTTTGTAAATGAAGTTTTTCTAATTTTGAGTTTTTATATTTTTTAATGCACACAAAACGAAATTATGATGTACAAAAATTTATTAATGCCTAAAATTTTTAACTTGTTATAGTATGATGTGCAATAAAATTTTGATGTAAAAAGTCAAAAGAAGTGGGGTACAAAAACGATTTTTTTGATGCACAAAAAAAGATTTAATGCACAAACGTTTTTTTCATAATATTTTTCGGCAAAACTATCCAATTTTAGGAAAACTTCTTTCATAACTTTTTTATGCACCAACATACACAATATTGTGAAATTTTTTTAGAAATTTTCAAGAATTAAAAAAAAAGAGGGATATATACGTAATTTTGAAACAAAATGAGGGATATATATGTAAAAATTAAGTTAGTTTGGATATATATGTAATTTCTCTGCAAATTAGGGATATATATGTAATTCCCCGTATCATTATAAAACACATACTCAAGAATGATATGTTAACCATGGTTCTAAAAAACGAGTCAATGTGTCGTCAAGGCGTGACTTCCACGTTACGAAATATATTAAGGCGTCGACTCTAGACGTGGCGTAAGATGAGACGTGAAAAAACACGCTAAGGCGTGACGAGATTTTTCTTATTCAAATCCGATAAAAAAATTAAAAAATTAAAAAAATTATTCTAAGTGTAGTTTTTTTAACTTTATTCATTATGTATAACGCTTTTGTAAACTAGATATATACAAAATATGATAAAAATATATAAATATTTATATATTTTGTGCCGACTTAAGCCACGTTTTGAAAATGGAAAGACTTTATTATAGCCGCTAAGACTTTAGGCTTGATGATACTTCACTCCACATCTCACGCTATTTATAACCATTTATGAATGTTTTGCTTTTTAAGACATTTTGTATTAACAACCTTTGGTGTGCCTTGATCTTTGAGATACGTGTGAATCCGTTGTTACGTGTGATATGTCAAATACAAGAAACAAATCTAACGATGCTTAATTGTTTGATACCTTTATTTTAATTAACGATGTACACCATTTTATCAAAGATTTATTATAAGTAATGAAATTTATTTGTATTTTGAAAGTTAAAAGAAATTGCATTTGGATTTAAACCCGTCGCAAAGCGCGAGCAAACGCTATCTTGTTTGATGCACAAAAAGTAAACTCATTTTACATTGTTATTAGACTTGTTAAAGTTATAAGCTTCATTTGTAGCATGCTAATTAAGTTGGAGGTAAATAACCATTTCATTTGTAGCATGCTAATTAAGTTGGAGGTAAATAACCATAAATTATGTCATGCAGTTGTTAATTATATATATATACTATGAATGAGTTAAAACTACGTCGTTTTGACGTAGTTGCTACAGTAACCGGCCCATTGGGCTCTCACTTTGGGCCGGCCCATTTGACAAAAAAAAATTGGTTTTTTTTTCTTTAACTTGGCAACTTTAAAAAAAAATTGCTCGGCACAAAATAGGAAACAAAATTACAAAATTACTTATTTATTCAGATAAAAAAATATCCGCGGCATGAGACCCAAACACATACGCCCATATAAAAAAACAAACTATTAAACATGAGACTGAAAAAAATAAACCCGCACAAATTAATATAAAAAATTTGCTCGGCACAAAATAGGAAAAAATATTACAAAAGTATTGATTTATTCAGATCAAAAAATACCCACGACATGAAGCCTAACACATAAACCCATATAAAAAAAACAAACTATTAAACATGAGACCGAAAAAATAAACCCGCACAAAATAAAAAAATATAAAAAAAACTTAACGTCTCGCATCAATTAATGCCACGCATCAACGCGCGAACAATCATGCTTAACACATATTTACCCAAATCTCATAAAATTATATTAAGAAAAACCAAATAGCCAAAAAAACAAACATTTAAACATGAGACCCAACAAATAAGCCCATATACGAAAAAAAACAAAGTATTAAACATGAGATCGAAAAAATAAACCAGCAAAAAAAAAAATTAACGCCCCGCAGCATCGCGCGGGCAATCACGCTTGTTAATACTATTTCACACTTTTTGAACATAGTGCACAGTTGTAGACATCATTGTCCATATTGATTTGACAAAAGAAAAAAAGGATAAGGATCCTTTAAAGTTCATTTGAACTTTAGAGGTAAAGTTTCTTCATAAGGATAAAGAAAATCGAGTCCCGCAGTAGGCCCCGGTATTATCTATGTGAGAAAATTTTTCCTCTAAAGTTCAAATGAACTTTAGAAGATATTTTTTCAAAAAACAACGTAAATAAGAGTCTTTAATTAGCATCTCTGACGGAGCTAGGATTTTCATATTGGATAGGCCAAAATAGTTCTTCACAAAGTTTATACATCTAGAAAATTTATTACATAATCGTTATTTTAACAATATGAACTTATTTGTAATTTTATAAATCATAACATCGAAAAGCAACGCTAGATGAAACTGTAGTAATTTTGTTAACTTGATAAATTAAGTCTGATCGGATGTATTAGTGGGATAGAAATGATTTACTGAACGTATGTTTAAAATAAGTTAAATCTTGAAGGATTAAAGGTTAAAATAAGGGTACATCCGAACATGGATGAAAGGAGAGTTGGTGTAGCATTGCCAATATCTTGTATAAAACTTGACTTGAAAGCAGGTAAAAGTAGAGACGTTTGAGTGTTTGACCAACAAACAATGTATATGATGATGTCTAATTAAATCCATATCTAACCCTAAAAGATTATGAAAAGAAATTTAAAGTTTGAGACAACAAATATATCAAAGGTTATGCAAAAACTAGACCACTAAAACCAACAATGAATTTTATATTTTGCAAACCAAATTAGGAATGCTTCGATTAAGATTTTAAATTTTAAATGAGATAAAAAAGCTCACATGTATGTTACAGTCATGGCCGTGCTAAACACAAACTAACGAGTTCACGCTTTATAACTTTTAAAGAAACTTGAATAGTAAAGACCTAGCAAATTACAAAAGAAGAAATCAAAAAAATTTACAGCAAGATACTCGGGTTAACATTTGAAGTTAATAAAAAAATAAAATTCTCTATAACTAAAAATCTCAACAACTAAGCTCAAAGCCTATCAAGTAAACTAGAAATTTTAAATTTTATTAGCTCATATAAGCTTATCTAAACACTTGATTAAACTAGCGTGTTTTAACTAATAAGTTTATTTATGAAAAGCCGAAACAAACCCTTTAAATATCAATTTACTCATCATGAGTTATGTTTCGCTTTTTATATGAACACGCAAAGAATAAAGATTGGCTATGTAAAATATATATAACTAGATTTAGTTCAATATTGAGTATAGTTTGTTGTGTTGTGTATAACCTATCGAGACAACCATGCATCTATACTATCCGACCTAAAAGAAAATTTTGAACCTCACGTGGGCCGTTCGTAGAACGGCAAAGAAGAATACCTAGTTTATAATAATGAAAGCAGTTCGTATTTTGACATATTATCACAAAATGACACGTTATCATACTCTGTAATGCTTGTTAGTCACCTGGATATAGTTTCTCTTATTTGTAAAAAAATAAAGCATTAATACCTGATGCTCAGTTATTCTGGCTATATAACTGAAGGTAAATACAAAACGAACATAATACAAAATTACTTTTTATAGTAAATATATGATTGTTTACGATGCTCATATATTTTGACATATACATATAGTAAAGGTGATGTTATGTTAAATATTTTCTCCTTTATATGATAGGTTGAGAACATGATAAGCATCAAACGATTTGTTGATATTCAACAGCTTGGGAGTTTTGCACTTGGTACCCAAGGTTAGACACGCTCAAAATTTCTTAAACAATCTATCTACAACTTCTTATATGTGAACTTCCGCGTAAAAGGGAGACTAACCATCAGCTAGACTAATGATTTGGTCTTTTTGATGCAGAAAAAACACTTGACGTTGGAATAGTTTATACTAGAGGTGGCAAAATGGTTGGGTTGGGTCATGGGTCTTAGATGAGTTTGGGTCTAGATGGGTCTTTTAGGAGGATGTGTCTACATGGGTTTGGGTCTAAATGGGTTTGGGTCTAGATGGGTTTGGGTCTAGATGGGACTTTTAGGAGGATGGGTATACATGGGTTTGAGTCTAAATGGGTTTGGGTCTAGATGGTTTTGGGTCTAGTTGGGTAAATATTTTTAAGGGATGGGTCTAGTTGGGTCCCCCTTAATATTTATAGATGGGTCTTGTCGGGTATAGCATTTTTCATCCGTTATTTGCGTTTTTATACGTTTTCAACCGATTTTGACCGTTTGCGACCTATTTCAATAGTTTTGACCGATTTCGACCGTTTTCGACCGATTTCGACTGTTATCGTCCGTTTTCGACCGATTTCAACCGATTTCGATCGTTTTCGTCCTTTTTAAACGATTTCGACCGATTTCGATCGTTATCGTCCGTTTTCGACCGATTTCGTTCGTTTTCAACTGATTTCGACCGTTTCCACCGATTTTGACCGTTTTCGTCTGATTTCTACCTATTTCGACCGTATTCCGCCGATTTCGACCGTTTTTTACCGATTTCGACCGTTTTCGACTGATTTTGACCGTTTTCGATCGATTTCATTCGTTTTCGACCATTTTTTTTATGGACTTCGATAGTTTTTGACTGATTTCGACCGTTTTTGACGATTTTGATCGATTTTGTCCGTTTTCGACCGTTTTTGACGGATTTTAATCGATTTCGATCGACTTTGACCATTTTCGACCGATTTCCTACGTTTCCTTTTCTTGTTCGTTCACATACGTCCTTCTCTGTTCTTCGTGTTCCTACGTTTCATTCGTTTTCATGCATTTTGTATGATTTTATACGTCTTCATATGCTTTTATACATTTTTATAAAGAGTACTAAAACGGATAAAACATTTGGAAATGTTCAAAATCGTATTTAAGCGTTGAAAAACGTAGAAAACGAACGAAAATAGATGAAAATTTAGAAAAACGTAAGAATACGTACAAAAAGGTAAGGAAACGGACGAAAACGTGCGAAATCGTGCAAAATTAGTCAAAATCTGTCGAAATCGGTCGAAAATGGTCAAAAACGGTCGAAATCGTTCAAAAACATGCGAAATCGATCAAAATCCGTTGAAATCCATCGAAATCGTTCAAAAATGGTCCAGATCGGTTGGAATAGGTCGAAATCGGTTAAAAACGATCAAAATCGGTCGAAAACGGACGAAATCGGTCGAAAACGGTTAAAAACGATCAAAATCGATCAAAAACGATCGAAATCGGTCAAAAACAGTGGAAAACAATCAAAATCGGTAAAAAAAATGGTGGAAAATGGTCGAAATCGGTCAAAAACGATGGAAAACAGTCGAAACGGTCGAAATTGGTCGAAATCGATCAAAAACGGTCGAAATCGGTCAAAAACGGTTGAAATCGATCAAAAACGGTCGAAAACGGTGGAAAACTTTAGAAATCGGTCAAAAACTGTGGAAAACGGTCGAAAACGGTCAAAATCGATCGAAAACAATTAAAAACGTTCAAAAACGGTAAAAATCGGTCAAAAATGGTGGAAAAAAGTCGAAATCGGTGGAAAACAGTCGAAATTATGCGAAATCAGTCGAAAACAGCCAAAATCAGACGAAATTGGTCGAAAACGCTCGAAATCGGTCGAAAACAGTCGAAATCGGTCAAAAACGGACGAAATCGGTCGAAAACCGTCAAAAACGTGCGAAATCGGTCGAAAACGTATAAAAACGGATGAAAAATGCTATACCCAACGAGACCCATCTATAAATATTAATGGAGACCCAACTAGACTCATCCCTTAAAAATATTTACCCAACTAGACTCATCTTTTACTTAGTAAAGGAAAACGTCAAGTGGGGTATTCGTATTTCAAAAAAATTAAATCATACTTTATTTAGTAATATTTTTTTATTTGTATTTTTTTAATAATATGTTTTATTAAAAAAACTTAATTATTTCTTTATTTGTCAAATAGTGTTTGTACATTTCGATTTTTTTATACATGTGTCAAAAATTAAAAGATAAAAAGTTATGTGAAGGCAGGGTACAAA
>BQNB010098967.1:0-25034 GCA_026074375.1 Tanacetum coccineum
TTTTGAAGTTTCCATGTTGGTAGCATATTTATAGAATCTCTGACGTTTTGGTCCCCAGTGATATGTTCCCCAGTAGGCATGCTTGTCGTAGACAACTTGTGTCGGACTCCATATACTTCTAGGAACTTTGTCTTCAATCCATTTAACATGACCGTAATCAGCAACCTTTGTCTTGGTAAGTGAGGTTGTATATTTTTGACTTAAGCTCCCTCCTTTAAGATATTCAAGATCATTATTGATGAAGTGACCAAAAGGGATAACTTGATGACCTCGTGCATTCTTAATTAAAGGAAGGGGCTTGCTGCGATCATGGGGATATGGTCTTCCTTCAGGGTTATGCCAATCTAACTGATCATTGGTAGCTTTGAATACTTCTTCCAAGTGGTATTCTAATTCTACTACACTCTTGCACGTGCCTTTCATGAGATCATATGTTGGACCGGTCAACACATTTTGAGTCAGATTATTTAATTTGAGCCGGTTCATGATAAAGGCAAAGAAATCGATAGGAGTAGCTAGAAACTCATTAAACGAGGATTGCGTGCCTGAAGCTTGAGCCAACTGAGTCATTCATGACTGAGGAGGCCGGTCGTCAACAGTCTTTGTTTTGTTCCATTCACGATCAGGAGTTTGAGAGCCTGATGGATTCCACAGTCATTCATCAACAGCTATTATCTCTCTTACAGGTGATACATCATCATTTCCTGTGTTGAACTCTTGATGCAATGGTTCTTCCAAATCATCAACCCTTGGACCATGCTCTTCTGCTTGAGCAGACTTGCCTGATGATTTTGGTTGAGATCTGGATGCATCTTTGGAAGAACTTATAGACTTGGACTCCTTTTGAGTTATTTCTTTTGATGCTCCACGCCCCTCTTCACAACATCTGACCTTCTGCTTGCCTGATCTCTTTTGCTTCGTTCCTTAGGTTTGATCCAGCGGAGGGTTCTTCATCTTTGTCTTGATCATCACGTCCTCTCTTTAGGGTCACCACATCACCATATGAGGTAAAGAGGTCCTTGTCCGAGCTATACGATTCAATCAATGTATTGCAGAGATGCTTTTGAATGTTTGATCTGTTCATTGATTTATTTTCTTCAATTTTTGTCGATGAGAATCTTCTTTAACTCGAATTCTGAGAGAGATGCTGCTGCAGCATAAGATGTCTGAGGTTGATTGGATGATCTAGCCAACACTTCAGCTCCTAGAGATTATGTGACATATTTCTCAACCTTTGGTATAATCTTGGATACTTGAGCTTTAACCTGATCCTTGATTATGGCCTTAATGTTTGAGTCTATCTGTTTAAGAAATTCATCATTCTCGACTTGAGCTTCTTCTCTAAGCTTGTTAGAATTTAGCTGAACAACCACATTTACTGCATCTTTCATCTTAGACGCAAGGTAGTTATCAACAATGCCCGAAATAGATGATAAAGCTTCAGCAAATTGATTGGTTTGTTTGAGCTCAGACAGTTCAGTCTCTAATGAGGAAACCCTTCTTTCAAAACCAAATAGAGATGCAAAGTTAGGTATTTCTGGCAAAGTTGTTGTTGTGGAATCATGTGTATGTTGTTGAGGTTGAATGATTGGAATGGGTGGTTGAGGAATTGTAGTGCTAGAAAAAGGTAATCTAAGTAGTGGCCGAAGTACTGATTACCATTGAATTTAGTCACCAAATCTGCATGAAACATAGGGCTTGTTGTTGCAATACTGGAGGTTTAGTAGTCAAAGTCACATGAGCCTCTTCTGTCATTCTGATTATTTTGAGCATCTGTTCATTCAGCATCTCTTCTCTATCCAGGTTGAGATTCTTGTCTCCGTACAGTTCCTCATCTTCTTCATCTTCTTGTTCTCCTCCCATAACATCATCATCACCCTCTTGATTTTCTTCTTCTTCCGTAATTTCATAATCAGGTGGTGTTGAAACCATCTGATCAAAAGACACGTCCTTGTCATCATTTGCTTTTTCTTCTTCTTTTTCTTCTTCCTAATCATCTGCTTTGTATGTTGTTAATCCCAATGAACAGATCTTAAACTCCTTAGCTTGATGTAAGGTTTAGTATCCTTGGATAAATCCAAAGGTACTAAGACTGAAACTTTGAGTGTATGATATAAACTATACGGAATGTAGTTTATACTACTAAGAAGAATAACAATAATGAATGTTTAACACACAGAAATACAACCAAAAAAATAAGCATTAATATATTAATACGAACACTCTTTGACAGTGTTATGGTTTACAACCTTGAAGCTATGACAATGACTCGTTTTTTTATATCTTAATTCTATGCCTTAGGACCTTCTTTTATACACCAAGGCGCAGGTCTCAAAGGCTTACAATTCTTTCATAAGATATCATGATCTTTTTATAAAGCAACGTAATCTTTAAACAGATAACATTATACATATCTTCTTCACAAATAACTAATACTTATCTTCGTAAGTATTCTTGTTCTCGAATCTAATCTTATCTCTTTACTTGTCTTTATCCTTCTGACAGTAGTAACTCTTCTAGCAGTTGTAATCCAGCAGCATTAACTTTTGTACCAGCAGTACTGAGCATTAGTAACTTTAAGAAGCCTTTTAATCCCAACTATCCTTCCCTAAACTTGATGTTCATCTTCTAAATATTCAAGTTTCATTCAAAGTCTTTACCATCACCAGGAGGATGCTTCCAAACACTTCATTTACCTATTTTGTGCTTTCACAATGAGCTTGAGGTAGTTGAATAAACCAATTTTTTTTTATCTCATTCCACGATCTGCATTGAAGCTCTTGTCTCAAACATGTTTGTGAGTGTTTTACTGGAGTAAGGGATATCTCTTTTCAACCACATAAAAGAATGTAATGTTTAAACCTTACAAGTGCACTACACAGAATCATATAACTTCCAAACTGTCACCTTGTATCCTTGTAGAGATCTCCATACTTTACTTTCTACATCAGGTTCAAACATTACTCTTAAATCACCCCATAACACCCTTTCAAAATCTTCCTCTAGCCTGTTATCTCTATGCTTAGCTTTAACTAACTTCTACAAATTTACTAAGTCTTCTTTGTCAAAGTCACTAAGCAATTGGCTGAACACACGGTATAGCTTTGAAGTTCCATCAGCTCTAAATATTTCATAATACCCTGGCTTACCTCTTGTGTGAATCTAAAAACTAAACTTAGTAACTTTGGTAGTAGAGGTATTGCATTGATGCTATTTCTTATTCATTTAGAAAGCTTATACTTTTCTTTCAGCTCTTCTTCGTCTTTTCTACTCCACTCTTTGCCTTTTGGAAGATTCTTGTTCTTGCTTATCCTTTGCTCTTTTCCTACCAATTGATTTCTTTCTGCTGCTGCCTTCAGCTTTCTTTTCACTACTTTCTTTCTTTTGTACCTTTTCTGAAGGAAGATCTTCTTCCATAGGAATAAAGCTATTTATCCACTTCATATGCTTTTCAAAAAGCTTCTAAACTTCATCAAAGCTTTTATCCTTTAACTATGCATGTGAGTAGCCTGCTATGTTCTTCAGATACTGTATCATCTGATTTCTTCTTTGAGTTTTAGTGGGAGGTTTATTCCTTATAGCTTCTGCTCTTTGTGCTGCAAAAAACTTCTTTCTTTCTCTAATAAGTTATGCCAGCCTTCTTGATTGTTCTTCAATGGATATGGTTTCTCTTTCATTTTCCTGTAAATTTGCAGCTAACTCATAATCTGCCTCCATCATGGCTTGCTCATTGTCCCATTCTTCATAAATAGCTTCTCTGCTAGCTTCTTCTTGTGCAGCTCTCTCTTTTTGAATTCTTTCCAATTCTGCTTGCTCTTTAGCTTCAATCTCTCTTGCAAGCTCTTCATCAAGTTCTATTTGATTTTTCTTCTTTAATTGCTTTTTAGGCTCAATCAATATTGCCTTGCCTTTATCTTTGGACTTCTGAGAAGGAACTGTTGTTGTTACAGTGAATTCAATAGGTTCTATGAAAGCAATTCCTTTAGCTCTTTGCTGTGGTGGTGTAGTTATTGCAGGTGTAGCAACAACTATTGTAGTAGCAGTACTAACCATTGTAGTGGAAGTACTAACATTTTCACTTGATTCTTGAACCACATCTTTTTCCTTAGGTTTTGCACTCTTCATTGCAGCAAGTGCTTGAGCTAGTGTAATTTCTTGAGCTAAATCAATTTCATCAGTACTAACTGGAATTGACTTTGTAGTTGTAGCAACATTAATCACAGGCTCTTTAGTCTTCTACAAACTATTCTAATTACTTCAAAACACCAGTATTAAACATCAGATTATCAT
Source organism: Tanacetum coccineum (assembly GCA_026074375.1). NCBI lineage: Eukaryota > Viridiplantae > Streptophyta > Magnoliopsida > Asterales > Asteraceae > Tanacetum > Tanacetum coccineum. The sequence continues at coordinate 4,291 of BQNB010098967.1, forward strand.
CATCCTCATCATTCCTCCTCTGAGTCTCAACTAGAGTAACTTCAGCATCTCTGTCAATAGCTTCAATTCTACTCTTCCCCTGTTTGGATGGATCCTCCTGAGCACCCAAACTTTCATCATCTAAGGATTATACTCTTCTTACACCAACCTTGTACAATCTCTTAAATTTGTCAATTCTTAACCCTGCTTTCTTCTCTAACTTTTTAACTCTCAGCTTCAAATTTGTGATCTCTTGAGCTTGAGCAGTCTTAGTATGTTCCAGGTTAAGGACTCTCTCAGATAATTTGGTACACATATCTATCAATTCAGTGAGTTTCATTCTATCCTCACCATTAAGCAATGGATCATTGGAATGTGTAGGTACATGTTCCTCATTTGGTAGATCAGCAGTAGAATCACTAGGGTGAGGAACTTTAGTATTCTTTTTCTGCTTCCTCCTAGATTATTTCTTCTAGGGTTTAGATATAGATGGTTGAGTAGTAATGGGTGTCTATTGAGAATCAATAGGAATGTATGTATCTTCACTCTTTTCTTGATTAGCTTGAACCATCATTGTTGCAAACAAGGGTGTTACTCTCCCAAAAAAATCTTTTCCTTCTCTCTTCATGTTGGCAAAGATTTTCTTTGTGTGTGAGGGGTTAACATAAATCTTCTTGTGATGTGACATATCACCAAGATGTTGATTAATAAACACTTGTACAAATCATGGATACATCAGAAATTTAACCCCTCCCTCTAAATGCTTTACCATAGCATCAAAAATATACTTAGACATGTTAAATTTTTGGTTTGTGGCCAAGCATATGATTGCAGAGGCCATAGTGCTACTAAATTTGTTCCAGGAAGTTGACTTAGCACTAAGGCATTGCAATATGGTATGAATTAAGAACTTCCATTGTGGAGAAAAGAAAGCTTTATAAAATGTAAGCTTTTGAGAAGGTTTTTCATACCCCATTCTTGCCAGTTCTTCAAAAAATGTAGTAGTTGGCAAACAATCAGTACCATCTGCATCTTCAAAGTGAAGATCACTTCTAATACTTGTCTCTGTGATAATCACTTTCTTCTTATCAACTAGGGCTTGTATCTGACGTTCTCCATTAACCGTCTTTACCTTTGTTGTTGCCTAGAACTGTTCAATGCAAGATGTGTAGATAGTAGGATTGACAGTTAAAGCATAATGAATTTGGTTAGCATTTAGAAAATCAATAATTTCATGAAACCCATCACTTTCAGCAGGTTTTTTCAAGAATGCAACCATGTTGTGAGTGTTAGGAAAAGTTAGGGTTGACATTGTTTTGTGTTTTGATGATTAAAGATGAAATTGGAGTTCTAGGGTTTTGTTTAGAGAGCGTTTGATGATTGAAATCGAATAAATATATGAATGAAACCCTGAATCGAAGTATTTATAAAATCACCTTAGCGGCCATTAACTTGAACTGGCAGCACTAAATTCAAAAACCTTGGATACATTAAAAACTTCTTTGGATCCAAGTTCCTTAACATACCATCAAAAATCAATTTAGAAAAATTAAACTTTTGACCCTTTGCTAAACAAATAATTGCAGAAGCCAAATTTGTAGAAAACTGATCCCATGAAGTAGATTTTGAACTTAAGCAATGAAGGATGGTATGTATGAGGTACTTCCACTGAGGAGAAAATAAACCTTTGTAAAAAGTTAATTTATCAGAAGCTGGTTCATATCCCATCAGTGCAAGGTTTTCAAAAATTTCATTAGTTGTTAGGCAAGCAGTACCATCCTCATCATTTAAGTGAAGATCTCTCCTTACTGATGATTCTGATACTACCACAGCCTTGCCATCAACATTGGCATGTATTTGCTTCTCTGAATTGATTGTTTTGAGACAAGCAGTGTTCCAAAACTGTTCAATGTATGAAGCATAGATAGTTGGACTTACAGTGAGAGCAAAATTGATCGAACTAGATGTCAGGAAGTCCAATATCTGATGAAAGTCAGCATTCTCCTCAGTCTTTTCCAGATAAGCAACCATGTTATGTTGTTTGACAAATGCAAGATCAGCCATTGTTGATGAATTCAGTTGGTCGGCAAGAAAAATTGATTAGGGTTTGTAAATTTAGAGCGTATGAGAGAAATTAGGTGAGATTAATGTGTGATTGAGAACGGGTTTTATAGAGTTTAGGAAACCTATTGATGAAGAAACCGTTATAATTACACATTAGACCCCTAGCAGTACTTCCTCTAACGGTAACCCAGCAGTACTAAGTTTGCCTGGCAGCACTAACTCTATGCCTGACAGTACTAACTTTTGCCCAGCAGCATAAAGCAAGCCTGGCAGCACTAACTAACTTCTTACCATGTTTAACCCTTAATACCGGTCCAAAGAGCATCTTTAACCCAATACATCCATCAAAACCATCTTTAAACACCTGTGAGCAGCACTAACCAATCCTAGCAGTATAAACATTTTGTACCAGCAGTACAAAGTTTCTTCAAGTAGTGAAAGCTAAGCCCAACAGTATTAAGTAACTGATCATCATATTTACCTTCCAACTTCAATCCAAATAGCACTTGTGTATAATCCACTGCACTTATACACCATTAACCTCCCCTGAAACCATGCAGCTACAAATTTAGAAGTCCAATGCTAGCGATTAAATAGTTGAACCTGCTAACATCAAATCCCTTTGTCAATAAATCAGCTACATTATGGTCTGTATGGATCTTAAGCACCTGAATAAGTCTCTTCTCATAAGAATCCCTGATAAAATGGTGCCTAATCTCTATGTGCTTGGTTTTAGAGTGAAACACTGGATTCTTCACAATACAAATGGTGCTTTCATTATCAATGTAAATCTTGGTGTTCATGAAGTTGAATCCATAATCAAGCATTTGATTTTGAATCCATAACACCTGTCCACAGCAATTTGCAGCAGCAACATATTCTGCTTCAGTAGTGGAGTTTGCAACTATTGTTTGCTTTTTACATTGCCATGAAATTAATCTCTTGCCAAGAAATTGACAACCTCCTGTTGTGGATTTCCTGTCAAGACTAGCACCAGCATAGTCACTATCTGAAAAGGCTTCCAAGTCAAATGGTGAATCTCTAGGATACCAAAGGCCCAATTTAGGTTGACCTTTCAAGTATCTAAAGATCCTCTTCACAGCATGAAGATGTGAGGTTTTAGGTGTAACTTGGAACCTTGCACAAGCACAAACAGCAAAAGTTATGTCTGGTCTAGAAGTTGTTAGGTACATCAATGATCTAATCATTGATCTGTATAAATGAACATCCACACTATCAGCTTCTTCATCCTTGACCAATGCCTTGTTAGGTTCCATAGGAGTGCTTGCTGTCTTCACAGTGGCAAAATCAAACTTCTTTAATATTTCAGCCACATATTTGTCTTGGCTAATGAAGATTCCATCCTCCTTCTGTTGTACTTGCAATCCTAAGAAGAAAGTGAGTTCCCCCATAGAACTCATCTGGAATCTTTTATGCATCAAACCTTCAAACTCATCACATAAAGACTTCTTTGTGGACCCAAAGATGATATCATCAATATACACATGTACTAACAAAATATCACCTTTATCCTTTTGGATGAACAAAGTCTTATCTATAGTGCCTCTTCTAAATCCATTTTCAATTAAGTAGGTAGACAAGGTCTCATACCAGGATCTAGGAGCTTGATGTAAACCATATAAAACTTTTTCTACCTTATAGACTTTATTAGGGTACTGTAGATCTTCAAAACCAGGAGTTGACACGCATATATCTCCTCTTCAATGGTACCATATAAAAAGGCACTCTTCATATCCATCTAGTACATAATGAACCCCATAAATAATGCATAGGCCAAAAATAACCTGATTACTTCTATCCTAGCAACAGGAGCAAAAACCTCATCATAATTAATGCCTTCTTCTTGGGTGTAACCTTGTACAACCAGTCTTTCCTTGTTTCTAATGACAATTCCTCTCTCATATTTCTTGTTTCTAAAGAACCATTTGGTTCCAATGGCCCTCTTTCCATTAGGTAGATTAACCAGTGTCCAAACCTTCTAAAGTTGAAATTGTAGAATCTCCTCTTGCATTGCTTCTATCTAGCTTTGATCTTCCAGAGCTTGAATCACTTTCTTGGGTTCATTTTGAGAGAGAAAATAGGCAAATAAGCAATTTTGACAATCTTGATTTGTTCTCCTCTGCTTATTCATGTTCATCAGAAATCTTGGTCATTCTCCTTGTTTGAATAGCTGAATTTAAGTCTCCAATGATCTAGTCTTTTGGATGATCCTTGTCAATTCTGGTTGTGGGAATAGGACTGACATTCAAGGTTGTTTCCAAGTTGTTGAGGTCAGCTTCTGCACCCACATCTTCATCATCATAAGCATTACCAAAAATTCCAGTATCATCAATTGAAAACACATTTGGAACATGTGGAAGAGCAAATGCATTTTTAAAAGGAGAAAATCATTCAAATAGATTATCCTTAAATGCATTAGAAGCTTCAGCAGCATTAACTGGTGATGATGGATCATCATTAATAAAAGATGGTCCAACAATACTAACCGGTGTACTAACAATATTAATACTATTAGTGCTGTTAGGATGTACAGTCTGCTTTTCTTGTTGAAGTAGTCTTTCAAACTCACTTCTTGTGGCTTGATCATCCTCCCCATCTTTATCTGAAGCTCCACTTACATCCACTTCTGTAGGCTTCATTCCAGAATCTTCTTCACTATCCTTAGGACCTTGAGAGATTAATGGATCTGTTGTGCAAAAAGGTATTAAGATGTATTCTTGTTCACTTTTTGTTTTCTTCTCAGCTTGACATGTAACAATGTTATCTCTAGTTCCTGCAATACCATTAGTTTAATTTCCTGCAACAACTGGCACATAGTTCATATATATTGTCAAAGAATTAACATCAAAAAGCCAGTCTGGTCCATTTCCTGTCACATTAGGTGTATTTTCAAGAAATCTAATGTTTAAGGTCTCTTTAACTATCCTGGTGTTCTTGTTAAATACTCTTATGGCCTTGCTAACTACAAAGTACCCAAAAAAAAAAAAATCCCTTATCAGCTTTTCCATCAAACTTGCCTAGATGATCCTTGGTATTTAAGATGGTAACATGACAAGCAAAAGGTTTCATGAAGTCTATCAATGAGGTTCTTCTACGAATAAGTTAATAAGGTGTCTTGTTATGAGGCTTAATGACTACGACCCTATTTAGCACATATCAAGCAGTATTAACTGCTTTAACCTAAAAGGTGGTTGGCAACTTAGAGTAATCTAACATGTTCTTGCAGCACTATATTAGTGTTCGATTCTTCTCTCAGCAAACACCACATTCTGACTTGAGGGTCTAGCAACACTGAATTCCCTCTTAATACCCTTAATTTCACAGAACTGAATTCATACACTTTTTTTGAACTCAGTTTTATTGTCACTTTTGTTAACTTTTACTTTTGTAGTCTAGTTGTTTTCTTTATTTCCAGTTATAAGGTCTTTAATATCACCCTAGTTTCATTCTTTGTGCCAAAAAGAGAATACCCAGAAAATCTACTAAAGTCATCAGTGACAACTAGGCAATAAGACTTTTTTCATTAAACTCTTAACATTTGTAGGACCAAATAGGTCCATATGAAGCATATGTAAGGGTTTACTGATTGAGTTCACAAGTTTGGCCTTACAGGAGGCTTTGTGTTGCTTTCCTTTTTGCACGCAACATTAGACAAGGGTAATTTTAAAAATCTTTAAAGGCAACCTATACAAGGTTTTCCTCTCACAAGTTTGTTCATGTTTTTTTAATGTTTATTTGACCAAGCTTCTATATGCCATAAATTTGATTCATTTATTTGTGGTCCTTTAGCACAAATAGAGTCAAGTTAAGACTTTGTGGGACAACACTCTTTAGGTCAACACTGTAAATGTTATCCTTTCTTGGAACTCTCAGCAAGACTTGACTTTCATCAAGTAGCTTAAAGTCAGAAGATAAGATTAGACATTCAGTGTCAGTAAAAAGAACATTGTTCTTTTTGTCACAAATTTGTGACATACTGAACAGGTTATACTTAAGATCCTTACAAAAATACACATTATCAAAAAAAAAAAAAAATCCAAATGTTCCTGTTTTGCTTTTACCTCTTTCCAGTAATTCTACTTTGCATCTCGCAAAAGGAAACAAAACCACCATCATAATCTTCATATTTAGTAAGATAGAATTTGTTTCCAGTCATGTGCCTAGAGCAACCACTGTCGATAACTCATTTTTCCTTGTACTCCTTCTGTTGTGGGTTTCCATGCACATAAAATAAGAGAATTAGACTCTTTTAGAGATCCAAGCCATTATAGACTTGGATATGCCTCGTGCATCAATGTAAGAATATTTCTTGAAAGTATTTGATGCACTACTATTTTTGGCTTTCCAAACCCAGCATGCTGAGGCCTTAACAATATTAGCCCCTTTTCCCTTATTTTTATTTACTACTGCTCTATCCCTAGCAGTGGTATTTTTTACCCTGACAGTATTAACCTTTATATTAAAAATAGTGTTTTTGTTTGCTGAATACTTGTTAAATGGCTTTGTAACTTTTGCATATCCCTTTTTGTAAGCATTTGATATTGGTCTAGGATGATTCATAGTTGTTTTTGAGCTAGCAGTATTAACTTGTCTGATAGCAGTATTAACACTTGCACCAGCAGTATTAATTTTGCCAGACCTGGTTAATACTGCTTGTGGAACAAATCTTCTATTTGGGTAAGGGTGAGTCATTTTATTAGCAAATTTCTTGTGATTCACCCTACTTGAGTTATTCCGCACTGGTCTTATAACCTTTTTTTTATCACATACATTATGAAGATGCTCAAAATTTCCACAAATAAAACAAGCTTTATTAATCATTTTAAAGTCACTTCCAAGTCTTTGGGATATAAGATTGTTCCAGTTTCTTTGGTTCCCTCTAGGATAGTGTTTATTTTGTTTAGGTGATTCTACCTTCTCTACTGTTTCTCTAGCAGACTTAACAAGTTTTATCTTTTTAGTGCTAGGTCTAACAATTTTATCCTTAACATTAGGTATAAATTCTACCTCACTTTCATCATCAGAATTCCAATCCTCAATGACTGGAGGTCTAAAGCTGTTCTTCCTAACAGTTTTAGGTTCTACAGCATCACCATTATTTTTCACATCAACAGACTCTTGATTTGACTCAATTTTCTTAACATTACTAGGTGCAAAAACAGTAATAACATCTATATTCTCACTTTCAACTATTTCATCCATAAATGTTAGATCAGGTTTGAAGGGAATGAAGTTCCCTGTATAAGGTGGAGGAACTGCATGATATCCCTTATCAGATCTGGAGTTATTATTCTCCTGATTTTCTAACATCTCAGATAAATTCACAAAGCTTTCTACTACAGGAGAAGCTGCATTATATCCTAGTCCAGTTTTAAAATTGTCAATAACTTGACTTTCCAGCAAATTATTCAAAGATTTAGATGAATTTTGAAACTTCTCTAATGTTAGTTTTAACTCATCTCTCTCTTTTTCTACTTTTTCCAATTTCTTTTTGTTTTCAACTAAAGCATTATCTCTTAGTTTAACTTCAATATTTAAAACATTAATGCTCTCTTCAAACATAGCCTCATTTTTCTTATAGTGGGCTAGTCTAGCTTCTACTGATTCTAAACCTGATTTATATGATACTAAATTAAATTGAGACTTTTTGTAATCTGAAGACAAACTATCATATTTTTCTTTGAGAGTAGCATAAGCTTTTACACATGATTTAGAACAAGAATCTACCTCAGAATCTGAATTGGAAGAACTTCCTGAAGATGTATATGCCATCAATGCAAAGTTTGTAGGATGCTCTTCTTCAGCTTGGTAGCTCCAATCATATCCTCCAATTCCATCTTGAGCAACCAAGGCATTTTCAGTGGGAGTTTCCACTATCACAGTTCTTCTACTATTCTCTCTTCCTCTGTTTTCCTGATTTCTAGAAGCTTTGTATTCTCTTGCAAAGTGACCATATTTATGACAATTGTAGCACTCCACTTTAGTCTTGTCAAATCCAACTCTTAGACCATTTACATCCAACTTCCTACATGTTCTCTGGATGAATCTCCTAGCTCTAATTGTCAGCATGGCCATTTCCCATTGTAAATCCATTTCTTCTAAGTCATCAGGATCAATTTGTTCTAGATCCTCTCTTGCAAGTTGAGGAGAGTTGGGCTGACTAGCTAGGAAAGCACAGATCATAGCATCACTAAGGTTATCTCCAGATGTAGGATTACATTGAGTATAAGCGGCACTAACTCCATAAGAAGTGTTATCTGCTTCATTTGTGTTGTTATTGCTGTTAGTACTGTTAGAGGACATAAAAGCCACGTTTTGTGGATTTTGAATTGTACTAGATGATCCTGCAAGTTCAGGTTCATATATCTTCAAGTTGTTGTACAAGTCATCCAAACTGATGGTTTCTATTTCCTCTTTGTTCCTCCAGATCAAAGCATGAGTCTTCCATTCAGATGGAAGACTTCTCAATAGTTTTAAGTTCATGTCCTCTTGTGTAATAACTTCGCCTTGAATCTTCAACTGACTAATAAGTTTTTGCAACCTATCAAAAGTTTGATCCATTATTTCTAAACTTGATCCTGAAAAGTTCTCATGCTGTTGCTTGAGTAGAGTTCTCTTAACTTTCTTGGATTCCTTGTTTCCTCCATACCTCTTCTCAATGGCTTCCAGGAGCAATTTTGCATCTTTATATGAATGGAACTTCAGTTGATCCTTATTTAGGAGTGCCATAAACAAAGTTCCTCTAGCTTTCATCTCATTCCTCCTGTCCTTCTTTTCTTTTGCAGAAGTGGGTTCATATTCCTGCTCAACTTCTCTAACAGTTCTCTTCAGCACTTTGTTACCATTCAGAATTACTTCCCAGAGGGAGTAATCAGTCATGAGAAAGTATTGTTCTATCCTCATTAACCAGAGATCATATTCTCCTGGGTTGAGGATAGGGAGTCTTGCAGTCAGAGTTGTAGAAGTAGTTCCTGCCTCCATTTTATTACATAGAATTAGATCTAGTATGTGTTATTTGTTTCTTCTTATTAAAAGCTTCACAACAAGCTCTGATACCACTTGTTGATCCCAATGAACAGATCTTAAACTCCTTAGCTTGATGTAAGGTTTAGTATCCTTGGATAAATCCAAAGGAACTAAGACTGAAACTTTGAGTGTATGATATAAAGTATGTGGAATCTAGTTTATACCACTAAGAAGAATAAAGAAAAAGTAAGTTTGAGATACAGAAATAAAACCAAAACAATAAGCTTCAATATATTAATACGAACTCTCTTTGACAGTGTTAGGGTTTACAACCTTGAAGCTATGAATACTATGAAAGATTGATATGATGTGATGTGTATCCCTTACTATTCCGTAGGGTTCCTTTTATACACTAAGGAAACCCTAATGGGCTTACAAAACACGTATAATGATAATGCACATCTATTCTTAATTTAACTCATGCATATCATAATAGCAGTATTAACTATATAAGACTAACAGTACTAACTACTTAGTCTATTTTCTTCAATCTTTAGCAGCAGCATCAACTCTGAACCAGCAGTAGCAAATTAGCACCAACAGTAGTAACTCAGAATTCCCAACACTTCCTGCATATTAGTTAAATAATGTTAAGGACACTTCATCAGCAATTCTTTAAATCTTTCCCATGCACAGAAAAGGTTTTCATTGGGTTCCTGCTGGAATGTTCTTAATTTCCTCCATTTTCTTTGTAATACGGGCAGGTGGATAGTATTTGTTCAGAAACTTAGTTTTGAGAACTTCCCATGTTGTAATTGATCCTTATGGTTGGTTCCTTAGCCATCTACTCGCAGCTCCAGTAAGGGATACAGGGAAGGCTCGAAGCATGATTTGATCTTGAATTACTTTTGGGATGTGAAATAAGTCAACAATCTCTAGAACCTTTTCGATGTGCTCATTTGCATCTTCGTGTTTCGAGCAACTGGAAGTATTGTCACAAAGTTCTTTGAGAAATTATCCTTTCAATTCAAAAGGGGTGTCTTGGTTGATAGTAGGCCTAGTAACGCCTGACCCGTAATTCTCTCGGGTTTTGCTAATATACTGTTCCATTGTTTCCGTCATTGTTTCTCTTTTTTCTTCCTCTGATTGCTCCTCGATATTAAAATTTTGATTGAACTCTGGTGAATTTGATTCTACGAGGCTTGGTGTACCAAAAAGCCTCCTCTTTGAGCAAAAGTTTTGTTCTGGGTTTTCAAAAGGTGAGAGTAGTTCCTTGGTAGAACTTCTTGTCATGCACTACCTGAAACAAATAACAATAAATCAGTAGGATATGTCCTGATGAGAGAAATCAACTATGGAATCAAAATGGATGGAGTTTTACTACTATTTATTGTATCAGATGACAAATACGTCGTATTAAATTAGTTTGAATACGCCGTATAGGTCTATTGAATACGTCATATTGTTGGAGAACAGATACGCCGTTTAGACAGTAAAACTCAATATGCTATCCTGATCAGAAGGGTTGATACGTCGTATCCAACTGGTGGATACGGCATATCAGGTGATCAGTCAGAACAAAATACTATTTAAAAACAATTAAATGCGGGAATTTAAACAAACAATTTAAACACACAATGTGAATAAATACAAACATAATTTAAACAATTAGATTACACTAAACTAATTAATTAATTAGAGGTTTGAAATACTGATAAGAAAAAGGTTTAATTATTTTAGTCCTCGGCAACGACGCTAAAAAACCTGATGTGTCATTGTGTAGGTGTTATTTATGATTATCAAGTTTTACATTTATATTTAGCCGACAAACCTAAAGATAACATTTTAATAGGCAGAGTATCCGGTCAAGATGTAGCTTCGCAGTAAGTAGGGTGTCAAACACTAACAGTGAAGGTTAACCTAATATTCTATTAGTATTTTAATCTATCTAGATTAGTCTAATTACTTGTTAAACCTATGCTATATTTACTAGAGATAAATGGGGGGGTTTCAGCCTGAGAGACTGATACAAGTTTATGGTGACAAATATCAATTCTAAGCATAATACATAATAAAGCAAATAAACCAAAGATAAAAGAGCGGTACGAACCAAATAATAGAAAACTGTATTAACCATGTTAAATCCAATTAAATGCTGGTTTGATTAATTAGTGCAATGGCTGCTTATTTCGAGGCGGCATGTCATTCTTAAGAGTTAGGCGGTTCTTTTTCCTAAGACCTAGATACGAACAATCCTATCATGATTAACGCATCCGCATAAAGCATCCTAAAGTCTAATTATAATCTATCATAGGGAATTAAAGTAGTGGTGATCCTGTTAATACCCTAGCCCATCAGGACTTTATCCACTTATTTCCTGATGTTGTTTTATACACCGGTAGTCCACCACCAAAATCAATTACCAATTAATTAAGAACAATACTGGTTGAATAATTATCGGGTCACCTGTCGGTCCAACTAAGCTCATAATCAAAGAGTAATGATAAGGTGTCATTTGTGATCCTATTGGTCCGGGCATACAAAATACAACATGGAGAGCTATCTCGACATCTAGATTACTAGTTAAGTCTCACTAGACCCAGTTGAATGATAGGTCGCATGTACAAGTATATAAACAAGTATATGGCAATAAACATAATCAAACAAGAACGATAAATTAAGCAAGTCAGATTAAAACAAACCCAACATTATAATCTTCATTAACATGGCTAATACCTAAGGGTATTAGCCCACAATCATTGTCATTTTTACAAACGTGATCAAACAATTGAAAACTAAATGATTAAGAAAGTAAGAACTACACGATGTCTTCTATGGAATTAGGAATGGTGCTCGACCTTGGCTGCTCTTTATGGCTTGAGAAATTCGACTTCAGATGTATATTATACAAAGAATATGATATTGCAAATTAAAAACTCGTTTTTGAGTCTTCTATTTATAGTTGCTGAAAAATACTCGATACACCGTATCCAGATAGGTCGATACGACGTAGTGGGCTGGATTCCTTAGAGTAAGTGCTACGTTTGTAATAAATCATTGATATCATTCCCAATTTACTTGATTTACTATATCTTTGAATAGTTATCTTCATGGATACGACGTATCTAGACAGAGTGAATACGCCGTATTGGGAATTGGTCAAACGCGTTTTCTTATGAAGTATTGGCGCATATACGCCGTATCTCTTTAGTTGGATATGGCGTATTGGTGAATTTTTAAACATCTGAAAATGTCTTCGTTTTAGCTCCAAATTTTGCGCCTTTTATCTTGTTTTCATAAAACACACCTGAATTACTGCATCTATTAACTTTAAAGCAATTAAGTACCAAATAATGCAATAATTATATAAAAGTGGGCAAAATAGATGGGATAGATGGTATGATAAAGTGACGTTATTTGATGTCATCAACAACCTGCAATGGAAAAGAGAAGAAGATGGAGAATTTGAAACAGTGGATCCCCAATTTCTGCTGGGTGTTGAGTTGTTAGAAGGCCTAGGTCCTAAGATGTTAGGTTCACTACTCAAACTTATAGATTTTGTTACTTTGGGTCTCCTGCTGTAAACCTTAATTTTTGGATTTTGTGTAATTACAGGTGTTTGACTAGTTTCCTTAGAAGGCACTACTTCAGTGGAAGTGATTCTAGTCATAGGGCACTTTGTTTCATATAAAGTGAAAGTCTGTCATGTAGGAAACCATCTATGTCCAACATTTATAAATAATTTACCACTCGGTTTCCATTCTTTCTTTTTATTGCTCTTAGCAGACCTATATTTTTCACGCTTATTCACATTATTCTGATAATCAGCAACACACGAATCATGACAAGCATTAAAAAAACATTCATTACATGTTTTGCAAACAGATTTAGAATTCGCTTTAAATACATTTTTCTTAGTACTTGCATTACATTCAGAAACACAATTCTTTTTATTCAAACTAGGTTTAACACTCCTAAGATAGTCTTCTACTTTATTCTTCCGGTTGCTACTGGCGGATCGCGAGATACTATTTTTCTTGGTATTGCCTGAAGGTTGTGATCTGCTAGCACTAGTAGAACACTTCACTCATGTAGAAGTTAACAAAGGTTTCTTGGTTATCATAGAGTTTTGTAAATCTTCCTGTGTTGGTGTGTTACTTGTTGATTTCTTAGGTTCCTCAAACCCAACCTTTTTGCTCTTTTTCATTGGTGTAATGGCAACCACTTTCTCATTCACATGTAGGGAGCTAGGGCACCTAGCACTTACATAAAGTAACAACTCCTGAATTCTTGTTGTGAACTTACAAGCATAGTATAGATCACTATCTAGTCGTTGTTTAACTCTAGCTTGTTCTACAATATTGTGAAGGATGTCATCATGTTTGGTGTCCTTTTTAAGGTAATCTACATGAGCTTCCCTATTCTTCCTAAGTTTGGGAGAGAGTTGTTCAAAATCCAATTTGTATATTCCTAGGGCAATTACTCTTAAGCAATTTATAGTTTCACTATAATCAGCAGTTGCTTTTCCTTTATGATTAGCAATGTGCTTTTTCAAGTTGTTGATTGCGTGTCTTTCCCTTTCAGCAGAGCTTTCAAATTGTTAATTTCAAAAAATTCCTTAAATTCAAGAGCATCCTGGTTTTGGCATGGTTTATTACTTCGAAGACATTCTTTTAACTATTGTTTTTCGATTTCAAGAGAAATACAGTGACTTTCAAGTCTTAAACATTTTTTTGAAAGTTTGTTGTAAACAACTTTTTCATCCATTTCATTATTTTTCAAAAGCTCAACCTTAAGTTCTAGATTCTTATTATACTCCTTGATATAACTCTTTTCCATACTTTGATAATCAACAATGGCAGCATAAGAATTCATAGCATTATGCATAATATCTTGAGAAATGATTATCTCTAAGAGTCGATCATTTTAAGTAAGAGTTCTTTCTCTTTAATCTCAAAACATTTCCTCTCTACAGAACATTTGCCTACCTCGATTTCCATTTGAGTAAAAACTTCTTTGTCGATTATTTCTTTTGCAAGACCTTTATCAAACATGTGAAAATACTCTTTTAAAGTGTTAACAAAAGATTTGACATCTTTTTCAAAAGCTTTCCGAATGTGTTCTAACCCCCAAGTTCCCTCATTTTGACCAGTTACTTTGGTACGGACAATTATCACTTTGTCAAAATCATTCACATGACTTCTCATTTTATAAAAACTATCTTTAACCAAACTTATTGTAGGAAGTTCACGAGGAATTTCCTTTAGAACTGGTTCAGATTTAACCGGTGGTGTTTCAGAAACGGGTTTTGAATTAGGTAACAAAAATGCTTGTTTTGCAAAAACTTGTTTTTGAGGCACAAAATGCTTAACAAAATGCTCAGATAGTTTATTCAATGCAGCATAATCAGTGGGTGCAATATTAACTTTCTTATATTTTGCAATTGGATCTGTTTTTAGCATGCATCTTTAACCTACTTTCTTCAGCCAATTCTAATTTTCCTCAGTATCAATTACAGATAATGCATCATGCTAATTAATAATTGTACGACCACAATACAATGCATGTACTTTTCTTTGAGTTTGAGTTAGATATAAAGGGATTTGAGAATCAATTGCTGTTTTGTAACTTGTATCGTAAAAAACTTGAGGTTTTGTTAACATATGCATCATTTGAGTTGATTGGCCCAGTTTGTAAACCACATTGTCTAAAGCCTTCTTTTTTTTCTAAATCAATGATCTCTTTGAGATATTTATCCTTTTTTGCTTTAGATTACTTTTTCAAAACATCAATCGTTGTTGACAAAGTCTTATGACTTTTAACGGTTGCAGAATGTTACAGTTTTAACGAGTGAATTTGATTTTGAAAATCAGCAACCTTTGCATTTCTATCAACAATTACCTCTTGAAATTGACTATCAATATACTTTTCTCTATCATTTAAATCATATTTGTTTCTTTCTTTAGAGATTTTGATTTGATCTTTATATCTTTCAAGCTTAGCAGTTAAGGACTCATTTACAGTTTTATTCACCTTATCTACCTCATTACATTTAGCTACTTGATTAGACATCTCTTCAATCACTATATTATCAGTGCATCTTGTTATGTCGAAGAAGTATCTTGAACAACCACATTATAGTTTCTTTTAGATATATAGTTCATATGAAACAATATTACTTTCATTTGTTATGTCCGTATATGTATCATTATTAAAAACTTATTGTTTAGAATACTACATCTCTTGCACACTTTGATCAATCACTTGATTATCCAGATAAGTGTCATGAGTTAGTACCTCTAAGAGAATGTCTTAATCATAAGCAGAAATCTTAGCCATAAGAATTGCACTAGCTGAGGGTGCTTCATCACAGTCAGAGTCAAAGGCATCTAGATCATTAGCTTGGAAGGCTGCTGTAGTATCCAATTCCAGAGATGCTTGGCCTGTAGTAACTGTGTCCCTATTATCTGCTAAGAATGCCATATGTTCCTCATCCAACATAACCCCTGATTCTAAAGCCTCAACAAGCAACATCTTCTCTTTAAACCATGTAGAATTCCTTGGTCTTTTTGGTTTGGTACACTGTCTTGCCATGTGGCATTCTTCTTAACAGTTGTAGCAATGAACAACCTTTGCCTGACATGTTGTATTATTTCCCGCATTTCTGTTAAACCCTATAGCATTACTCCTTACACCACTGCCTGTATACCCCTGAGTCTGTCTCCCCTGAACTGTCTGCACTGTAACTCTACCGTCTTGGATGGTTGCCTAATTCCTTAGGTTAGACAAGGTTGTAAGCTGGTTGTTGGTTCTGGTTGTTAGTTGGTGGATAACGGGAAGTAAATGTGATGCTAATGAAAGCTATTGCCTTGTTGAGACTAGAAATCAGATCATCAGTAGGAAGAAATGATAGGACAACAAGTCCTAAATCCATTTTTAGAAATGATGCTTGTGATGGTTGATGAATAGCAGGTGCTTGGTAGGATTAATGATGAACAACTAATGAATGGTTAGCAACCGGTGCCTAGTAAGATCGTTGCTAAACCATGGGTACATCATTTAATTGTTGTTGTGCAGGAGGTGAGTAATATTGTTGAGCAATAGGTGAGAGTTGTTGATGATACCGAGTCTAATTGGTATAAGATGGAGAAGAGTTGTATGTGTTAGCTTCCAAGGTAAGAGGATCCGGGTATCGTTGCCTTATTTGACACACTTCATTAGCATGAGCTTTATGTTGTCTCAAATAACCATACAGATGATCAAAGTTCATGTTGTGAAAGTATTTAGCTAACTTCACATCCGCTTCCAACTTACTTCATTCAGGATGAAGATGATTAACAAATTTTGTATTAACTTGGATTGGTTTCATTGTCATTCCAATCGAGTGCATGCCATTTATCAGATGTGCAAACCTCAAGTAATACGAGTGAATTGTCTCTCCAGGCACTGAAGTAAACGTGTCAAACTCATCATATAACTTTGAATCTCTTTCCTGCAATGAGATTTTTGAACATTCAGTGAGTAACTTGACTCTATCCCAAATGTCCTTTGCCTCTTTGTCATGATTCATCTGATTGTAAATATCTTGTGGTAAGCCTTGTAGATCAATGTTTGTTTCTTTTATGTCACAAGCTTCACGAATCTTTTCTGCATTTGTGAGCTCATCATAAGTTCTATCTTTGACGGTTGCAGGTATAGTTTGAGTTTCAGGTTATGTTATTGTTCCATATTTGAAAGGTCCATTGATGACTGAGTCATTAAGTAGCTTACCGTATTCTACCTTTAATGTATAGTATCATACGACTTGCCCACAAACTAAATTGAGTCTTATCAAGTATAGGGGGACGGTTGTCAGCCCCTGCTACAATCACATTCTCTGCCATTGTCAACATGATGAAATCTTTATTGTGTGAAATGATATGAAAGATCGTTTCAATGATTAGTGGTTATTGTGTTGTTGTTTAAAGTGATTAAGATTGGTTCTTGTTGTAGTTGTAGTCCTTGAATTACAATAAAAGTCCTTAAGTTCTTGAAACAGACTGTATTTTGCGAGAATTACTGGTATTTCGCTAGATTTTACAAATCTTAGATAAACCGCAGAATATTATGGATATTTTGTAGGATTTTACAATTCTAAAATAAACCGCTGAAATCAACCTGTATTTCGCCTGAATGGTATTTCGCTTGAAATGGAAAAACCCTGTATTTCAACAAAAGTGTATTTCGTTGAAATAATAAAAACCTGTATTTCGCTTAAAAAATCAAATGGTATTTCACTAAAACCTGTATTTCGCTTGAAAAATCAAATGGTATTTCGGGAAAACCTGTATTTCACCCGAAAAATCAAATGGTATTTTGCGGAAACCTGTATTTTGCTTGAAAAATCAAATGGTATTTCGATGCCACTTATATTTCGCTGCCTTCAACACTACGAAACCCAACTTTAAAATCACCTAAAAACACACTTTTGAAAGTTTTTTCTTGATTCTTTTTGCAAAAGTAAGTATTCCTAGGCTATATCAAACATAAAAACACAACTTTAAGGTTTTTAACTACAAAAAAATTAAGGTTGTATGTTTTCGTGTTTAGACGTCTAAAAACACCCAAAAATTTGAATTTTTTGCAAGATAAAAACGCACACAACTACACTAAATCACCCCATGGTGACTGATACCAATTGTAGGATATCAATCACACAAACTAACAAGTATGAAATACAAAGAAATCTAAAGAGAGAAAGAGGTGGCTGGAACACTTAGTGAGAGAAAGAAATAAGAAGATGTTTGAATACCAAATGAACCAACACCCTCTCCAATGCATGGAAAGGGTATTTATACAAAGTATTGGGCCGGTCAACCGATGGATAGTCCATGTGTTGACCCGATTAGCTTACTTAATACACAACGATTAACTATGAGCTAAGAACTACTATTTGGTAGTGACCGAGTCTTGTCTCCATTCTTAACAATTTACTAGGTAGAAAAGACCATTTGCTTGAGGACACGCAAATCCTAAGTGTAGGTATTTGATGAGGTGTCATTTTATATACTTTTTTGAGGTCATTTAACCCTTGAATTGATGTAAATATCCCCATTTATTATGTTTAATCACTTATTTTTGTTGTTTTAGCTTTTGGGAAGCATTTGTAGGAAATACACATATTTTGAACTCAATTTGGGAAAAAACGGGACAAGATTGCTAATTTACTCAAAGACATCAGGATCTATATTGATGACATCAAAGTAACCGACTCTAAGAAGCCCGAAGAAGATTCTACGGGTTAACAACGTCACAACTTACAAGCGACGACATTACGATTTTTTTATCTATATATACAAACCCTAGTTTTTGTGTTTTGGGGTGGAAAACTTTGGGGAAGGATTTTATACTTTGTAGCAGCTGTTCTTAGACAATTTTTAGGGTTTCTAACCCTATTGTATTCATCATCACACCATGTTTAATTGAGGTGAAGTTCTCTTGTCTCTTTAACCTTTCAATATGTCTATGTATTGTTTGATTAATTGTTCTTCGCGTTCAATAAACATGCTTGGCTAAATTTAATTTGTGTTTGCTTATGATTGCATGAAACCTAGTTATTTATCTTGTGTTATTGCTTCTTATTAATGATGTGTGCGTTAGGCTCTAGAAAACTATCCTCTTAATTGTTGAGCGAAGACGTCTAGAGAAACGCGACAGGTTAAATGATGCTCACGCAATAGTCTTCATACTACCTTGCCATTTGGGTTAATTCCGAGTTAGGTGTTTATTTATTAGATACCTACACATTCCATTACGAGGGTGACGAGTAATAAAACAAGAGAAGATGACTAGGGAGTAGTGCATGATTAGGTAAACACATTTGTTTAACCATAAGAGTTTTCCATCACTTTTACTTTTCTTGCAATTAGAATAGATTTAGGAGTAGTTTAATTAGTTTAAAAACAAAACCCGATATTTTACCTGCTTTCAAAAAATATAAAAACACAAAAGTACTCTGGTCTCAACCTCTATCCTTAGTGACCATACAATTTGAGCCTACCTAAACTATTCCCCTAGAGAATAATAGTAACCCCCCCTGCCCTGCCCGAGTCTTACCTATACTACACTACAACGTTTAGGTATACTGCCTAAGAGGGTTATAAAACTTTGGGTTGTAATTACCCGCACATCACAAAATGCAGAGAAACTGTAAAATATAAATAACGTTTTTATACATTATTTTTATTAGCACATGCATAATATAAATCAACTATTATATAAATTTAATTGATTAATTAAATCATATAATAAATTAATTAATTAACCAAGGCTTCAGAGAGGACATGTCCTCACCTAAAGTCTAGTGGGCTTGCTTGGAATTGTTGAATGAGAATTTGTTTGGTATCACGTTGTCATCGGTATAAACGTAAATATGTCTTCGTCGATGCCACTATAGACGAGCTTTGGCGAGGACCCTTACTTGTCCTTGCCAAATACTTTGAGTGAGGACATGTCCCCGCCAAAAGGCTAAAAAAGTCCTCTCCCATGGGCTTGATTGGTGCATTGTAATTTAGCAATTTACCTTCGGATTCCTTTTGGCATTAGTTACATTTGTATTCAATAAATTTCATTTAAGTGTAATGGTGACTAACATCATAATTTTCAACTAAGCTTCACTCAACTTTCGATTCCCATAAGCTCGATTGTTGCAGTTTGATAACATAATATTAAGTTTAAGTGCAATGGTGACTAACATCATAATCGTCAACTCGGCTTCACATCAATTTTATGTAGGTGTATTATAAACGCGTGACTTAAGGTCATACACACACAACCAACATTCAAGTCGGTGTTGCACACAACAAACATCTCAAAAGACAAAAAAGAAGGGACAACATATCCTTTGGTGATGGTCTTATAAGTAGGACGTGTCGGGTAAGGAGGTGGGGAGCAAGCGGGGGAATGCGTCTTTGAACCCCTTAAGACTAGTTGCAATAAGGAGAACAAGAGACCGACATCTCCCACTGCCATATCACCTTTCTCTCTCAAATACTACTTCGTAACCATCTTAGTGTAACAAAAAGACCAATACCACAAAAAACATGTCTTACAAAATACATTTTAAATCAAACACACACAAAAGCAAGACACACAAGTCTATTGCCCCGTCGACCAACATCTTCATTTCATCCTTAGAAGATGCATATGTGGGAAGAAGCACAACAAAGAGGAACTAGTCTTAAAGGTCCCACAATAGAGGAGAGGGTATAGTAACGAGCTTACCTCGTTAGGCCCACGTAGAACCAACTTAAACCCATGTTACTGCACCGCCAGGTTAAGTCAGTTGTGCACGTCGACTTGCTTGTTGGTTAACCAACGAGCTGTTGGTTATGTTTTTTTTTAATTAGTTTTTGTGATGGGTTTTGTGCTTTAATTAGATATGATGGGTTTAAAAAGTATAAGTTAAATGCAAGTTACTAATGATAGTGTCTTTGAGTAAATTAGTTGATTGGAAATTAAATGAAAAAAGTCGATGTGACGTGATGTGTCGTTGTGTGGTGTATATTTTATGATTCAAGTTTTAAATTTATATTTTCCCAACTAAACCAAAAACAACACTTTAATGAGCAGTGTACCCGATCGGTAGTAGTTTCATGGTAAGTAGGGTGTCTAACACTTGAAGCGAGGTTAAATCTATCAATTTAATTAATATCTTGGTTATCTAATCTATGTTA
>BQNB010098968.1:0-17326 GCA_026074375.1 Tanacetum coccineum
CGTCATATACATGATAAATATATTATTCATGTTTTAGACAACATTAAACCCGCAATCACTTAACAAAGGAAAATCCTCACCCTACATGGATATCGCTAGAAGCCAAACCATCTAATGAGTATGTAACAAAGTGGCTTAAACTTTTAGTTTTTGGT
The DNA here is from genome assembly GCA_026074375.1 of Tanacetum coccineum. Taxonomy (NCBI): domain Eukaryota; kingdom Viridiplantae; phylum Streptophyta; class Magnoliopsida; order Asterales; family Asteraceae; genus Tanacetum; species Tanacetum coccineum. Next base: position 156 of record BQNB010098968.1, read on the forward strand.
ATGTTTCCTAATTTTAGTCGGGTTAGACGTTTGGCAATTAGGTAATTGGGTTCTTATAAACGGGGATCAATGACATTAGTTTTATTTATACATTTGAGTTTGAATTTTAGGTTTAGTACATGTTCGATTCGAATTTTGTATAGGTACCTATGAATTTGGTTTTGTATTTGGTTTGGTTATTTTATTAAGCTTCCGACTCGTTTATCAAATTTGTTATTTTTTTCGTTTTTGATTACCAACAAGTGGTATCAGAGCTAGGCTCGTTTAGTCATGATAAAAAAGAGAAAAAACTTTGTTTAGAGTTCGTTTAGATTGAAGTTTGATTGTCTTTGGTTTAAAGGATCCATATTTGTGATTTGAATTCAAAGATACCATTGAAATTTTCTTTTGTTAAGGATCCGTTTTGTCATATTAGGATTTTTGAATCGAATTTTGTTGGAATTCATTGGTATGGGCCAATAAATACATACTTGGATTGTTTGTTTATGTGTTTGGTATTCGAATTTGAATCCGTTTAAATTATTTGAGTCGTAATTTGTATTATATATGCGGGCTATTAAAAGTTCCGTATTATATTTGGAGCGTTTAAATTATTAGAGCCCGTTCGTCAAGTTATTTATTAACTTTAACTTGTTTGACATAGATAATAAGTTTGAAATTAGACTGTAACAAGAAAAGATACATAACTATTTACTTTATACCGGTTTCAGTTTATACATTTATATTTAGCTTTATATTATTATTAAGAATTTACACACTTTTTTTTTTTACATATGTAAGCATTGACCGACTTACATTTAAAACCTAATGACGTTAGAAAAATTAAAATTTTACAACCGTTTCAAATATAGAAAACACTAAAATTCTTGCATGATTACGTCTTGATGAGGCCATGTGGAATGTGGGACCGTGTAGTGGGTCTCACATCTACGTAATTCATTTATTGCATCATTCAATACATAAAATAATTTTAATTATTTTTTTCATATAACATTAATTAGCAGTATCATCTCTAGTGTCGTAATGCTTGTTGAATTGAAAATATTGAGTTTATAGATACTATCATTAGCTTTTATTCTAATGATGATCTTATGAATGTAACATAAGGCGCACAATACTTTGAAATGTGTATTATAGTTCGTTTTTGAAATTTTAACAAAACGCCAGTTATCACGAAAATAGCTTTATATAAGCGTGAGATACGATTATAGTCAGGTTTGATAGCCTTTGAATTGTATGATTTTGAGAAGATCAATTGAATAGGCCAAAACAAAACCAAAGTATTTATAATATATGTTAAATTTTCATTAAATCATCATCGAGTGAGGGCTGATGATGAATAACGAACTACTGATTATAAAACGAACCGTAAACCTATTTTCTTGTATACCAATGGAAATAACTTACTTTTATTTGGTACCTATATAACCTTTATTTCTGATTTCCCAAAGGTAGGGGTATAGTCTGTCTATATCGCACCTCTTCTATACCCTGCTTCTTGCGAGATTGGATATTGTTGTTGTTGTTGATAACCATTATTGCTGATCTAAAAAATAATATGAGCAAAATAACATTGGTTTCCAATCAAAATTAAAATCTAGGGTAAATTGCAAATTTTGTCCTTAAAGTTGACAGAAAATGCAAAATCACGCGTGAAATCAACTTTATTTCGATATAGTTACTGAAGCATACGTGGCAGTGCAAAATAGCCCACGAACCATTTTCTCTAACGATCCTCCCGTTATGTGCCTCACATGCCATGTACGTGAGGGCATTCATGTCCTTTATCTCTTCCCCCTCAAGAAATACACATGTTTGATAGAATTGTTGCATGATAATTCCCAAGATTCACTAATTTAAAGGACTAAATTTGCAAAGATACTTTGGTCTATACAAATTGCCGTTCGCAACACACATTTCAGTCAACACTCTTTTTACAATTTTACACTACATGTTCTAGTCATGGTATTGATTTGTAAATGTGGCAAACCCGCAACAATCAAAACATCATGGACTAACAGGAACTCAGGTCAACGGTTCTACTGTTGTCTTGTATGTGGTTTTATTGGGTGGAGTGAACCCTCGATGAGTTACCGAGCAGTCGATGTGTCCCTGGCCTTTTAAGGGCTAGGAATGAGTTGGAAAAAGACCTGGAGGAGCATGTGTTGTTGATGAGGGGGAAGTATGCGCTGGTGAAGAAGCTCAAGAAGATGCTTGCTTTAAGTTGGATCTTTGTATCCGTCATCTTTAAGTTTTTTCAGTTTGGTATGGAAATCTTGTGTTGTCTTTTGGGTATGCTTAATTTCAGGGAATAAGGTCATCCCTAGTTTGTATTGACCTTTTGATGAGAATAAAAATTTAAAGTTTATGGCATAATAGCGGGATCATAGTAGTGATTTCTTTTAATGAGTTATGCATGGTCATGTTAGTTTTGGTGGTTCATCAGCATTACTTGGGTGTTTGGATACAGAGTTTAAGGCTTTTGTTTTGAGCATATGGCTAATACATCTTTCAACATTATGTAATGATGTAGATGCATTCTACTAAATTATTATCAATTTTAATCTTTATGCAGAAAATTGACATTTTTTTGCTAAAGCAACTTTGACTTATACAGTTAACAATTCATAGCAATCTACCTAAAATAATAAACAACAACCATAAAGTCAGAAAAAAGTATCATGGCAAATCAAACTGTCCTAATATGTTTATTGTCTTCAACAAACACACGTAATAAACAAACCATAAATAAATAGTCTTAAAACACACATAACTATCAAATAAAAGTCATCATTGTTTTTTATTGCACCATTAAACTGGTGTTAATTCACTTGACATTCTTTCTTATCTTGCTTGCCCTCTTCATCCTTTTACCTCCACCATTCATCCATTTGATAACTTATGCTTCTTGATGCCTCGGTTGTTTGTGATCCCACTAGATGACTAATGGTTGGCAATACCTCGTATGGTACTCCTTCATTTCTTGACCTATTAATGCGTGTCTTGTAAACTCGCAAAGAGTTTTACAACTCCCTAGGCAAAGTACCTAACAGTTGTAGTGGAGTAAGGTAAGACTCAAGGGTTGTCATCGTTCTTTAGGGGAATAGGTTGGGAAGGCTCGAACAGAATATAACAGAGGTCTAATGGTTGAGAGAAGATTATTTTTGGTATTTTATATTTTTATAAAAGCAGGCAAAATTCTGGTTTTAGAGGTTGGTTTTGGTTTTAACTAATTAAACTAATAATAAATCTAAACTACTTTTGTGAAAACTATATGGTAAATGAATGTATTTAAATAATCATACACTACTCCTTAGTTTGCTTCTCATAATCCTATTGCTTTGTCACACTTGTGATGATCTGTGTAAGTATTTCCTTAGTCATGAACGAATTACATGAAAACACCGTCTATGTAATATTCTGTTAAGGCAACGCACAAGTAAGGTAGTATGAAGACTATTACAAGGCCCCTAAGAGTACATTACATGCATTAAAACACTTAAGAGGGATCAACCATATTAGGGGTAAGGTAGTATGAAGACTGTTACCGATTGTATCCTTTCTACACACTCGCGTTTCCTTAGACATCTATGCCAATTTAATATCTTATGGCTAGTTTTCTAAAGCCTAACGCGCACATCCATCACAAGAAGCAATATTAAAAGGATCTACAAACTAAGTTTCATGCAATCATAAGTAAATACTAATGGATCTAGCCTAACATATTATAAGGAAGCGAAGAACAAGAATCAATCAAACAACACATAGACATATTGAATGATGGAAGATAGAAGACTTCACTTGATTAAAACATGTGTTTAAGCCTGATATAAGAGGGCTTTGACACCCTAAAAACGACAATACGGTTGCTATAATCGACTTTTAATAATAGGGTTCAGTTCCCAAAAGTTACATACCTAAAACCCTAAAAACGAGTTTGTATATATAGGAAAATAGGCGCGACCGTGCCGCATTATAATCCTGACACCGTCGCCCTGCCGAATATTATAGGGCTTCTTTAAGTCGGTTAGATCTTGATGCCTTCGTAAGAATCCTGACCCCGTCCTTTGTAAGCTCTGACGCCGTCACAAATGAATGTGATGCCGTCTCCACGCACTGTACGAGTTTTCTTGAAGAGATTTGGTGTAGAGTTGTAATCTTGTCTGTTTCTTCTCCAAATGAGCCTAAGTCATTTGTATTTCCTCCAAAACCCATACAAGTGCTAAAAACACAAAAAGGAAGGATTAAGTACATAATTTGGGCATATTGCACGATTTAGAGGGTTAAATGACCGCGAAAAAGTGTATAAAATGTCACCTCATCAAATACCCCTACATTTGAGATTTACTTGTCCTTAAGCAAATTGGCTTTTCTACCTAGACAATAGCAATATTGGGGGCATTTAACCTACTTTTCCAAGATATTTTAAGACACAACCTTCTAGACCTCTTAATTAAAAGCACGAAAGTTATGTACTAGTACCTCACATAAGTGTTTGGATTCTCTCTTTCTCTCAGGTGTATAATGAATTATAACAATATAGGAAATAAGAAAATAACACTCATTACTTGTTGTAGCATATAAATTACCATAGGCTTGGTAAAGGATCAAACCTCCACCGCTAGGCACATGTACTAGAAATTACTGTCGAATAGGTATTTTAAAGGGTTGTGATGTTCGGGTGTAGGTTAAACATCAGTAGCAATGGATGGTATATACATGGGCGGTGACGAGTTAATTAACTACAAGAATACATGTTGAGGCGTTGCTAAGCCAATACTCGACCACTCTAGGACTAAGATATACTAACTAAGACATACAAACTCTACATCTAACTCTTTCTTTTTCTTTTCTATTTTTCTCTAATTTCTTTTTATAAACACAATACATGACTTGGGGTTTATAAACACACCCCTCCATTTGAGTTTTTGCTAACTCATTACAATCAACTAATTACATACCCAAATCAAAAGGATTAATAAAACATGGAGCGTATTAAGCTCTAATGGGGGTAATAGGTGACTTCTTCCCCAAATCTTCATAAGATAAAAACTACCATGATTCCCAATCATCCTAAAACTGTATACACTGATAAATGACTCGACTTAGCAACTATGTACTCATGCAATAATTAAATGAGTTTACAATAATGTACTAAAAGCGAGTCATAAAAGGAAGGATAAGGCGATTTGGGTGTAACATTGGGTGTAAAGAATGCTCTTCATTAATTATCCAGAGTCCACAAAAAATTTACGAGAACCGTGAAAAAGATAGGCTCGGAGGGGTGTACTAGGGGAATCTTGCACTAAAAATGAGTGCATGGCAAGGGTGTTGGAAAGTTATATGATCGAGGTGACCATAATAACAAATATAGGTTTAAAACATGGGTTTATCCTAGTGCCTCTTATCATTTAGCAAATCTTAATTCTCACTATACGGTCTCAAGTTGCATTACAAAAACAAGTTCTAGAATTTAATATACTACCGGTACACTCTCATGTAATTTTAACCGATACCAATGCTCCAGAAAAGGTAACAAAACCACATATGCACGAACACATCCATGAACGCGACATATATGATTGATCTTTTCTTAACTCGAGAAAGCTAAAGGCAAAATTATCTTAGGTATCAAAAATGGATACCTGAATTCCTTAAGATCTAAAGGCGAACCTCACATTTTTTGGGTGGAATTTTTAGAGGGTTTGTGTGCTAGTCATATAATTCCTATCCATGAGACACTATTAATACTCAGTTTTCGGCGGTATATGTCTTATAAAATTTTAAATTTGGGTCAAAATTACCGTCTACACTATGTTTTGATATATTACTCATAATTTTAAGGACAAAGCAAATGGCAATTGAAGGAATAGTTTCTAAGGTTTATTTCCCCTACACTTATTTTGAACATTGTCCCCAATGTTCTTAAAAGTACTGGTAAACAAATAAAGGGAAAATAAAAAGACTAAAGAAACTAGTACTCCTCTAGTTTGCTCAATAACGGAGAAGAAACATATGATAACTAGCAAAATCGTCATCTAAGAGTCGTCCAATGAAAATCCTAAGAACTCCTGGGCTTATTCTCATCAAATATAACATGTAAATCAAAGACAGATCAACTACACCTGACGTAAAATCAGCGGGATAATGATATATACAACAAAAATTTTAGGGTTTAGACTCTATGAAAGCAGTAAAGATAGGATGATATGTGTTAATGTAATCGTGGTTTTCTGTAGGTTTTTAAGAAAATTACAAATTTTGGAAATTATACAAAATTAATTTTCAAAAATTAAAAGAAAATACGAAATTTACAAATGCTGGAGATGTGACGCCGTCAGGATTAATCCTGACGCTGTCTCCACACACTATAAATAATTTCTTCTTTGTTTTCTGGGAAAAACATTCTGCACGCAAATCTATTAGTTATTTCATGTAGAAAATACTGCATAAAACCTGAGATTAATTATCATAATCATATGACTCGAAACTGACACAAGACGCGAATTAATCTAAACAATTTATTTAATATGTTTGAAATGGTTCTTATAAACTGGATATTTTCTCTACACTTATTCGATGCAAAATACCTTTGATTGCATTTAAGACGAGGTTAAAGGCAAAACAAAGCATGATCAAATAATAATTTAAACATGATAAAACAAATAGTAAAGAATTAAAATACACAAGACACTCCTAAAATGCATGAAATTTAAAGAATTGGGTTGCCTCCAACAAGCGCTTTTGTTTATTTAACGAGTCCTGTAGCTAGACTCTGAGTCACACGTCCTTACGTGACTCCTCCTTTGTCGTCAAGTCCAGTCAAATATTTGGGTCCAAGCTCTAAACATTCCTTATAGAACCCTAATATCTTGCTAATCACATACTCTACTCCTCTTCTCTTGTCCTCATCGTTCCTAAGGTAGACTGACTTTGTGTGCTCCTTTTCCAAGTTCGATAGTGAGTTATATTGTTCTATCTTATAGGGCATCTTATAGGCAATCTCATTGGTTCCGTCGATGAACTTCACCACTCCTAATGTATAACAACCAGCAATTTTCATCAATGTAATTATCCATCTATTAAATAAGATGCACTGTAATATCCATCTATTATATATATACCACTTTTTAAAGGGAAATTTTTACTTTATCTTATTATGCAACGTAACTTGCATCTCTAAAGTAAACGAGCTCACACAACCTCTATCAATGCCATCTCTATCTATGTTTATATCATGTAAACATCCTAATATGTCAAGTCTATATCTTAATATCATTTTTACCAACTACATTATCCATTTAAGGTACTTTTCAAAACGTTATTTCAAAACAAGCATTAAACGCTAACGTTTAAATCTAAACCCTAATTATATGTAATGTATACATATAAAATGAATGTTAAAGCCTCTAAAGCATGTGTACAAGTATCAATACACAACATTTGAATATCTTTTCCCTCCTAAATCAAGTTACAACTTTTTAAAGCTCAATGTATAAGTCAATAATGCAAGAAAGTCAAACTAGGTCATTTTACCTCCTAAATCACTTTAGTTTCTACCACCACTTTGCACAATGTCAAGCACTTAATGCATGACTTTTAAACCCTAAACCTAAACTTTAAGTCATCTTAAAACCCTAATCCTAACACTAACCTTAATCTTAAACCCTAATCTATCCCTAATCCTAACCCTAATCCTAACCCTAATCTACATTTTAAAACCCTAAATCCTAAGCAGAAACCAAACCAAACACGACACCCCTTTTTATTTTATTTTGACCTATTTTAAACCAACCAAGCACCCTAGCACCTCTATGATAACACCACCAATGTCAACAAGAACCACCCTAGCATCTTACTAGCACTTCCATCACCGACCTTAGGCCACCAAGTTAATGCCTTGTACCACCATCCCTTGTCCACTCATTGTACCCGAAACCCTCATACACCCATCCACTATTAAATCCTACTCTTATAGATCTCAATACTCATCACTATAGCTCCCATGAATCATCTATCCTAGCCTTGACACTAATCAAACCCCAAACTTGAGCACCAAGGGTCATTCGAACCCTATATAAGCCGAGATATCCCCCTCATATCTTCCAAACCACCTCATAATTTTCCATCATACACACAAATAGAATCGTAAATCAACTGATGAGACTCAAGTGAAGTCCCTAAGCTCAAAATAGAAGCCAAGAATCAAGATAAAGGAACCCTTGAAGTCGTTACTAGGCGTACGAACCCGAAAACCCCATTTCGACCCATTTTAGCTCAAGTAGCACAGAAATCTTGTTCAATAAGCTATAATCTATATTAGAATGTTCAATAATACTCTTAAGATCATATAATAACTCTTGTTTGAATCCTTGAATCCTCAAACCCATGTGTTTTTTTGTTAAAACCCTAAAAACGACCCGTTTTGATTTTCTAGCTAACGAATCCTTTTTCTAAACTTTTGTTACGTAAAAAAATCTTATTTTAGCTTATTCTAATAATCTATAACCTGCAAATATCATTGTGGAATCCTAAATAAGCGAGCATGACTTTATGGACTTGATTGGTAAATAATATTCATGCATGAGGTAATATATCTGTAAATTTCTAAAATTTCAAACAATAGGTGCCTAAAAATGTCATTATTCTGAAGTTATAACTATAAGGACCTATTTTGCTAAGTTCTAAAGTTAAAGATTTAAATTATATATACTTTATATATAAAGGACTAAACTTGTAAAAGTTTATAAACAAGGGGTATATATTGCTATTTTTGCAAACTTAAAAATATAAAATATATATATTTTTTATAAATTAAAAAAATATATTATTAATATTATAAAAACCGATTTATTAAAACCCGACACAAATAACAATTATATAATCAACGATCTGACGCATATAAAAACAATACGTTTATATTCCACGTATTATCATCACTAACTTTTTGAAGAAACTTAAAATTTTATCGTATCACGTTACTAGGGAGCTTTCATGTGAGTAGTTTCATTGGGTATGATATACGTTTTTGGACAGTTTGCTGATTTACGATTTTAAAGTGTCATCCATGGCTCCATCAAAAACGTTACTAACATACCTCATGAATTATGATAGCCCGAACAGTGATACAATACTTCCATAAACTAATAAATCAAATATAAATGTTAAACTCTGTAAAGTTGTGAAACATAAACAATCAAACTAAGACTTGACATATTACCCCAGGTTGTGTGACGAAGCCGTTACTTTCACTTGATATACTTTATGGCCAATCAATCGAAAAAAGAATTGTTTCCCTGTTAAAGTTGAGTTCATAGCCTCGCATTTTTAATCTTCTAATGTTTTCACAACCCGCGAGGGGGATACATGCTAGAAAACCATGAATACATTATTTTTTTCAACTCGTATGACTATCCTGATATATTATTGCCTAAGTCCTTACTTTTGCCATTAAAGACCCACTATCATGAACCGTTAATTACTTTCGGAGTAAGCGCGAATGCTGTGAATAGATACAATTTAGGGACTGAGCCTTCCCGGTTTGTGTATCCTATACTTTCTGGTAACCAAACAACACTTCATTTGAATCAATCACAATGCGGGTGGTTTGCAAAGGCACCCGTTGGGGTAACTTCTTGTAATTATGATTATCTCAAAGTCTCTGTGTCCATGAGCTTGGGCAATAATAAATAATACTGTTTTCTATAATAATTGTACTCATTGCAATTATTACATTTATGGGTGTATAACAACGTAACCCACTATTAAACTTGTATTCGAACTGTTTAACTTAAACCTATGAATTTCATTCAACCTTTGTGTTGACTTTTAGTATGTTTATCTCAGGTAACAAGCATCCTGTATGCATGGAGATGGCCACAACTTGAAGATGGCTAAACTAGTTTTCAATTTCAAACTTATGTTTTCATGTAGATTTTGGGACCCCACTGTTTGAAAAACTCTGTTGAAATAACGAATTATAACTTATCTTTAAAAAATGTCTCTTTTTTGGAGTCTCGTTTTCTATAATAATACTGTTGTACTATAAAATAATACCCCAGAGTAGCTTTCCGCTGCTAATATGTCAAAATGGGGGTGTTTAAGATGTATCAAGAGCCACCGTTATATAGAACAAGATTGAGACTTAACTATAACTACTTTCTTTTTCCATCCAAGAAAGTTCCTCCGTGCCATTCATCTTTCCGGACTAGTATGTAAATTACATAACTATAATATAAATAACTTATGTTATTTACCATTGGGTTGTTAACATACAGAGCGATGTGTTCTCCCAGCCACCCTACTTCTAATATTGAGGATGCTTTTTCCTCTAACTTTCCGGATTATATCCCGGCTTCACCAGACTATGTCCCAGCTTCACCAGGAAAAACTTATTCTAGCTCTTCAAATAACTCATTTGGTTTAGGTCCAATAGCTTCGCTAACTCTTTCACTTTTTCATGATGACCCCTATATGAAGGTCATGCATGCACACTATGCTAAAGAATCACCTAATCCAACCGCCAACAAAATATGCCTCATCTTCATGCTCTCATCCAATGTTTAAATCCCAAATAATTTCTTTCTTCCTGATGAATTATTGCCACTTAAGCAACAAGGTCTTGATTGTTTATCCACCCTCTACTTCTGCCCTACCTTTAGCATTTGAGATAGCAGAAAACTCTCGTAAGACAAGTCTAGAACGTCACGAGGAGCAAATTGAGGAAATTTTGAATCACCTAGATGAACTCTCTCTCGACCGCATTGAGCACATAGAAGACAAAATAGAGGGTCTCGGAAATGGTCCGGAGATCATACAACAAGATTTTGACAATCTGGAAGCTGAACTCCGAGTGTCTCGTACTTAAATTGCTAAACTCCAAAGAAAGCAAATGGGAAATAACAACAAGATTTCTCTGGCTCGCTTCATGATTGCTAATCTAGAACAAATAATCGAAGATATCCAGGCTCGTCACCAAGAAGATAAGGAAAGTCTTCTGAATGCAATCTGTGAACACAAGAACAGCCAGGAAGGACCATCAGACTATTAGATTATATACTAGTTATAGCTTTTGTTAGAACCTAGCTACGGGATGTGTGGTATAAATAACAACACTTGTCAAATTTTGACTATGTGCAGTACAAAGGCAAGCCGTTCATGATATAATATAATGGTGATCCCGTTTCAAATTCATTCTGTGTCCTATATTTCATCTCTGTCTTCATCATTATGAATCATACCATGACTTCTAAATAAATCATAGATACTTATTTGATATGAATTATCTATGATATCACTATTGTGACAATGTTTATTTTTGAACCTTATGCATTTTAAGGAAAGAATTGTGATATCATTCTTATTACGTGTTGTCTTATTTTGATAGAATGCCTCCAAAAAGGACGTCAACATCTGAAGCACCGGCCATGACTCAGGCTGCCATCAAGAAACTAGTTGCTGATAATGTTTCCGCAGCTCTGGAAGCACAAGCCGCTAACATGGCAAATGCTGATAGGAACACCGGAGAAAGAGAAGCTCATGTAGCAAGAAAGTGTAACTACAAAGAGTTCATGAATTGCCAACCTATCAACTTCAAAGGTTCGGAAGGCGCTGTTAGTCTTATCCGCTGGTTTGAGCGAACTGAATCAGTGTTTTCCCATAGCAACTATACCGAAGACTGCAAGGTAAAGTTTGCTATTGGTACTTTAACTAAAGAAGCTCTATCCTGGTGGAATTATTTTGCCCAACCTATTGGGATAGAAGAAGCTTACAAGATTTCCTGGGTTGAATTCAAGAAGCTGTTAATAAAGAAGTATTGTCCCTGAACTGAGGTCCATAAGATAGAAGACGGATTTTACCATCTGACTATGAAGGGGAATGATCTCAAGGCATATGTGAGAAGATTCCAGGAATTGGCAACCTTATGTCCCACTATGGTGCCAGATTCTGAGAAAATGATTGAAGTTTTCATCGGGGGATTGCCTCGAAGTATTGAAGGAAATGTTACCGCCTCTAAACCTCAAACTCTAGAGGAAGCCATTAACATAGCCCAAAGGTAATGGATCAGGTAACAAAGCACACTCCGGTGCAAGTATCAAGTGATCACAAACGAAAGTTTGGACGACAGAAGAACTTTCAACAACAACAACTACCGCAATGATAATAACAACAATTTTCATAACACCAACACCAACAACCGTTACAATAATCACCAACCACAACATAACAAAAGACAGGAAACCTTCAGGTCTTATGCTGTCACTCCAACTAAAAATAATGGGTATACTGGAAACCGTCCCTTGTGTAAGAAATGCACTATGTATCACACAGGACCTTGCACTATCAAGTGTAATACTTGCAACAAGGTGGGCCATCTGACCAAGAACTACAAAAACAAAAGGTCAGCCACTGGAACTAATCTGCTACCAGTGACAGTTACTTGTCATGCCTATGGAGAGAAATGGCATTATGCAAATCGGTGTCGAAAGACCACCAACAATAATGCCCAGGGAAGAGCCTACATTCTGAGGGATAGGAATACTCACCAAGACCCAAACGTAGTTACGGGTATGTTTCTTCTAAACCAACATCTAGCTAGAGTATTATTTGATTCTGGAGCTGATAAAAGCTTCGTATCCATATCTCTTGCCTCTATGCTAAATATTCCACCCATTACAATAGATACCTTTTACAATATCAAAATGGCTGACGAAAACCTAGTAAGCACAAACACCGTTATTCAGGGTGCAACTCTGACTTTGTTAAACCAACCTTTCAAAATTGATCTTATGCCGATCAAACTCGGTAGTTTTAACGTCGTCATTGGTATGGATTGGTTATCCAAGTATCATGCTAAAATTCTCTGTGACTAGAAAGTCGTCCACATCCCAATCAACGGTGAAACTTTGATCATTCGAGGTGACCAAAGTAAAACCCGACTAAATATCATATCCTGTATAAAAACTGAAAGATATATATCTCGAGGTTTTCAAGTTTTCGTACTCCAAGTAATGGAAAAGAAGTCAGCCGAGAAAAGACTAGAAGATATCCCAGTAGTTAGAGAATTCTTGGAAGTTTTTCCTGAAGATCTACCTGGCCTTTCTCTCGTTCGCCAAGTAGAATTCCAAATCGATCTAATTCCAGGAGCGGCACCTGTAGCCCGAGCACCTTATAGATTAGCTCCTTCAGAAATGCAGGAACTATCTAACCAACTTCAAGAGTTAGCAGACCGAGGTTTTATCCGACCAAGTACTTCACCCTGGGGAGCTCCTGTCTTATTTGTTAAAAAGAAAGACGAATCTTTCAGGATGTGTATTGATTATCGGGAGTTGAATAAACTTACCATAAAGAATCGTTACCCATTACCCAGGATTGATGACTTATTTGACCAACTTTAAGGTTTAAGTGTCTACTTGAAGATTGACTTAAGATCAGGCTATCATCAACTAAGAGTCAGGGATGAAGATATTCCTAAGACTGCTTTCAGAACAAGATACGAACACTATGAATTTCAAGTAATGCCATTTGGTTTAACTAACGCGCCTGTTGTATTCATGGATCTCATGAATCGTGTGTGTAAACCATACTTGGATAAATTTGTGATAGTGTTCATCGATGATATTCTCATCTACTCTCGTAACAAAGAAGAGCACGCAAATCATCTGAGAATAATCCTAGAATTACTCAAGAAAGAGAAGTCGTATGCCAAGTTCTCCAAGTGTGATTTCTGGATTTGTTTCGTGTAATTTCTTGGACACTTAATTGATAGTCAAGGACTTCATGTTGACCCCACCAAGATTGAATCAGTTAAGAATTGGATATCTCCTACTACACCCACAGAAATACGTCAATTCTTAGGACTTGCCGGTTATTATCGAAGATTTATCAAAGAATTCTCGAAGATTTCAAAGTCTTTGACTGAATTAACCCAGAAAAACAAGAAGTATATCTGGGGAGAAAACCAAGAGTCGGCTTTTCAACTACTAAAATAGAAGCTATGTGAAGCTCTAATCTTAGCATTACCAGAAGGAAATGACAATTTTTTTGTTTACTGTGATGCATCCCATCAGGGTTTGGGAGCGTTGTTAATGCAAAGAGAGAAGGTTATTGCATATGCATCCCGACAACTTAAGCCTAATGAAGAAAACTATACCACTCGTGATCTTCAATTAGGAGCAGTAGTGTTCGCTCTTAAAATTTAGAGACACTATCTGTATGGCACCAAATGTATTGTGTTCACTGATCATAAAAGTCTTCAGTCCTTAATCAGAAAGAGTTGAACATGAGACAACATCGTTGGCTACAATTGCTTGCAAATTAGGATTGTGAAATTCGCTACCATCCTGGAAAGGCAAATGTCGTAGCAGATGACTTAAGCCGGAAGGAACGAATCAAACCAATTTGAGTTAGATCATTAGTTATGACCATTCATCCAAAATTACCATCAAAAATTCTCAAAGTTTAAACTGAAGCACTTAAGGAAGGAAACATCAAGGCTGAAAACTTACAAGGAATGGACAAAGCATTTGAAATACGTCCTGATGGAACTCGTTGTATTAAAAACGAAAACTGGTTACCACTTTTTGGTAATCTGAGAGACTTAATCATGCATGAGTCCCATAAATCAAAGTATTCCATTCACCCAGGTTCTGACAAGATGTATCAGGATCTAAAGAAACTCTATTGGTGGCCTAACATGAAGGCAATCATCGCTGAATATGTTGGCAAATGTTTGACATGTTTTAGAGTTAAGACAGAATGTCAGAAGCCATCCGGCTTACTAGTACAACCGGAGATTCCTATGTGGAAATAGGAGAGAATCACGATGGACTTCATTACAAAACTACCCAAAACATCAAATGGACATGACATAATCTAGGTCATTCTCGATCGCCTTACCAAATCCGCACATTTCATCCCTACCCGAGAGACAAATAGTATGGAAATCCTTACAGGGTTATACATAAAAAAAATAGTCTCCTAGCATGGAGTGCCAATATCTATCATCTCGGATCGTGATAGTTATTTCACATCCAAATTCTGGCAATCATTACAAAGTGCTTTAGGTACTCAGTTAGATATGAGTAGGGCATATCATCCTGAAACCGATGGATAAAGTGAAAGAACCATCCAAACACTTGAAGACATGCTTCGAGCCTGTGTTATAGATTTTGGAAAAGGATGGTAAAAACACTTACCATTAGTAGAATTTTCTTACAATAACAGTTACCATGCCAATATTAAGGCAACACCATTTGAGGCACTTTATGGTCGAAAGTGCAGATCACCTGTTTGTTGGGCCGAAGTTGGAGATGTTCAACTTACGGGACCAGAAATAATCCATAAAACTACTGAGAAAATAGTGCAAATTCGACAACGCTTGTAAGCTGCAAGATACCGGCAGAGAAGTTACGCCAATGTAAGGCGAAAGCCTTTAGAATTTCAAGTTGAAAATCGTGTTATGTTAAAAGTATCACCTCGAAAAGGTGTCATTTGTTTTGGAAAGCGAGGGAAGCTTAACCCTCGGTAGATTGGACCTTTCAAAATCCTTGAACGGATTGGCTCAGTGGCATATAAACTTGAGCTTCCTGAAGAGCTCAGTAATGTCCATAATACCATCCACGTTTCTAATCTAAAGAAATGCTTATCTAACGAATCCCTTGTCATTCCAATGAAAGAGCTTCGACTCGATGACAAACTTAACTTTGTGGAAGAACCAGTGGAGATCATGGATCGAGAAGTCAAGCAACTAAAACAAAGTCATATTCCTATAGTCAAAGTAAGATGGAACTATAAAAGAGGACCAAAAATTATGTGGGAACGCGAAGATCAAATTTTTGCCAAGTATCCACATCTGTTTCCCAACATCACTCCAACATCCAACTAAATCTAGGGACGAGATTTCTTTTAAGGAGGGAGACTATAACAACCCATAATTTTAATCAATGTAATTATCCATCTATTAAATTAGATGCACTGTAATATCCATCTATTATATATATCACCTTTTTACAGGGAATTTTTTTGATTTATCTCATTATGCAACGTAACTTGCATCTCTAAAGTAAACGAGCTCACACAACCTCCACCAATGCTATATATATCTATGTTTATATCATGTAAACATCCTAATATGTCAAGTCTATATCTTAATATCATTTTTACCAAGTACATTATCCATTTAACGTACTTTCCAAAACGTTATTTCAAAACAAGCATTAAATGTTAACGTGTATATCAAAACCCTAATTATATGTAATGAATACATATAAAATAAATGTAAAAGCCTTTAAAGCATGTACAAGTATCAATACATAACATTTGAATATCTTTTCCCTCCTAAATCAAGTTACAACTTTCTAAAGCTTAATATACAAGTCAATAATGCAAGAAAGTCAAATTAGGTCATCCTAAACCCTAATCTAAAACCCTAAACCCTAAAAACGAAACCCTAAACCCTAATTTCACTTTCAACCAAAAACTAAACCCTAAACCTAAAACTAAGCCCTAAACCTTAATACTAACCCTAATATTAACACTAAACCATAATCCTAAACCCTAATGTATCCCTAATCCTAACCCTAATCCACATTTTAAAATCTTAAACCCTAAACCGAGCCCTAAACCAACCTGATACCGATTTTCTTCCATTTTTACCCATTTTTACTCCTAAGCTAGCACCCTAACACCTCAAGCACCACTATGACTCACCAAGAGGCCACCCAAGTAGCTTACAAGCACCTATATCACCATCCTTAAGCTTCAAGAAAAGCCTTGTCACCTCCTTGTCCCTTGTGGTTAGCCTTGACCTTCAAACACCCCTCCACCTCTATTAGCTACAACTCTAGCCCTCAATACTCATCATACTAGCTACCATGAATCATCTAAGTAGCCTTGACACTAACTAAACTAGAAAACTTGGGCACAAAGGCTTCTTGAGCCCTATATAAGCCGAACTCCACACCCCTTTCAAATCACACATCAAAAACTCATATACTTATCAATGGAGTTCTAACTCAGATCAAGGAAGGTCAAGAGAAGTACCTAAGCTCAGAATAGAAGCCAAGAAGCAAGAAAAACAAAGCCTTGAAGTCGTTACTAGGCGTACAAACCTGAAAACCCTATTTCGACCCATTTTAGCTCAAGTAAGCTCAAGATCTTGTTCCATAAGA
>BQNB010098969.1:10762-25033 GCA_026074375.1 Tanacetum coccineum
CAAGATCTACACTATTGGATTTACACACAATCTGAATCACATAATTACACAAGATAATTACAATAGAGATTTGATACTTAAAAGTAGAGAGGAGAGATCACTAAATAACACTTCATTTCTTGGTGAATATGAATGTTCTTCTCTTACACTTGATTGAGAGGAGAGATGAAAAGAAGAGATTAGATCACTTGAAACACGATCTAAGATTGTTAGTGATCAAGAGATTTAGAGAGAGAAAGAAGATTTTTAGAGAGAGAAAGTTATCTGAAAAATTAGTGCAAAGAGGTCTGTTTTTTAGCTGGGAATAGAGCGGTCATTGAGGGCGGTGCCGACGGTCCCAAATATATATGGCGGCCGCTGGACCTATAAGGGGGCCGCCCAGTAGACTACGCTCTTGTTTTTGTTTTTTTTTTTGGGGAAAGTTGTATCTGTTATGGAACCTTCCATTTTGGGGGAAATTTTTAAATTTCAAATTTAAGTTTTAAATAAAAAAAATTAATTAGAAAATATTTTGTATTAATTTTTGTGAAATACTTTTGTAAAAATGTGATGGTTAAGAGAAAAATATTTTCTTGATCACTAATCATGCTTAATGATTTGTTTGTTCATACCTTAAGTGATTACTAAGATTAGAAATAGAATTTTACGATTAATAATTTGTAAACGTTTATTTTTATCGTAAATGTTTTTACATTTTATTATTATCAAAACATTGAGAGGTTGAAAAATATAAATAACGTTTTTAGACATTATTTGTATTAACAATCTCCCCTTTTTGATGATGAAAAAATATAAACTCATTTTATATAAAATTAAAGGTTTTAAATTATTAATGAGTTTTTATTCTATTTCTCCCCCTTTTTGTCGAATTCAAAAAGAATGATCATCGAATTGTTGTAAAAAGAAAGAAGTCTACGATATCAAGACTCTCCCTTGATGTATGCTCCCCCTCGTTTGGGGCACCAAGGGATCGATGTTACGAAAATTGTTTGCTACAAAACAAAGTTAGAGGTACAAGTGCAAGACAATATATTCTCAACTAGTAGCACTCATAGCAATTCATGCAAGTTAAATCATAAAGTGGCTTCATTCATTACTTAATAAGCTCATACAAGAAGCATACTACATGCAAGCAAAATAGAGCTAAGACTTAACAAAGAGATATTCAGTCATACATTAACCCCCAATCTAAACATACTACATAAGGTAGATAAAGTTAATCATGACATAAATCCTAGATGATCCTTGATCCGTAGGAAATAACTTTGAGGAAAAAGGTTAGGGTGACCAATTATGAGGTGATATAACCTAGTTTTCAAGGGTGAGGTGGAGAGAGTGAACTCATGGTGGAGGTGAGAAGATACTTAATGTGAGCAAACAAAGACAAGTTGACCCATGATAGTTGAAGTAAATGGGATGGCCCATGAGAGATGGTTGTGGTGAAGGTGGTGATGGAGTATCAAGAATGTGATCAAGAGGAGTGATTTGTTACAAAGAAAGTGTGATATCCAAAGAATGATGACTTTGAAGTGGTTGAGGGTTTGAAGAGGAGGAACATCCGAGATGTTGTCAAGCAAAGGGTTCAAACGTTGAGGAGAAGTTGGTTCATCAAAGGTTGAGGAGAAGTTGGTTCATTTGAGGATGGTGGTGAAATTTGAAGTTTTGATTGAAAAGAAGAAGACGTGTTCTCTTGGCCTAATGAAGTTTGATTGGTGGATGGAGTTTTTGATGGTGCATTTGGAGGAGTTAGAGATGAAGAAGTTGTTGTAGGAGAAGGTGTGGTGGTGACATCTTCATCACTAGAAATGTTAACAAATAATTGTCTAAGAGGGATTATGGTTAGTTTGATTTTCTTGAAAGGGTTAAAAGAAGAAGCTTGAGTAGAATTCATGGTAGGATGGTTTGAAGAAGATGAAGATGATAAGAAGAGTGGGAATGATGGCTTATTTAATTAGGAAGGATATGATCAAAGTAGAAAATCATGAGGATTAAGAGGATAGTCCAAAAGTGGTTTAGCAAAATAGTAAAGAGGGTGGCCCATGATAGGTGGTTGAGGTTGTGGTAGTCATGGTAGTTATAGTAAAGAGGGTGGCCCATGATAGGTCGTTTACGTTTTAAAAGTTTGCTTTCAAAAATATTTTATATTCGAGCTGTATTGTTTAAAACCAAATCCAATATGAACAACAATATAAACTAATCTAAACATAAAGCTAAATAAACCATGGACAATAATGAAAAGATTTTAAGAAATGAACATTCAATCAAGTCGCCAAGATTTTTATAGTGGTTCGGCTTAGAAGCTCGTCTTCCGCCTTCTCCATCACCTCGAGGATCATACTCAAGATTTCACTATGTCAACCTTGCTACTTTTAGAGGAGGAAAATCGTATACCACGTCGCTTAAGTTATTTTTGACACTAAGCTAAATGTCGAGTCCTAATCTTAGCTAGAACCAATCTACCACTTCACAATCAATACATTCCACTAGATCTACACTATCGGATTTACACATAATCCGAATCACACAAATATACAAGATAATTACAATAGAGATTTGATACTTAAAAGAAAAGATGAGAGATCACTAAATAACAATTCGTTTTTTGGTGAATACGAATGTTTTTCTCTTGCACTTGAATGAGAGGGAAGAGATGAGAAGAAGAGATTAGATCACTTGAAACAAGATCTAAGAATGTCAGTGATCAAGAGATTTAGAGAGAGAAAGAAGATTTTTAGAGAAAGAAAGTTATCTGAAAATTTCGTGCAAAGAGGTCTGATTTTCTGTAAGAAATGGAGAAGTATTTATAGGCAGTAAAACTCAACGATCACTGGGGGCGGTCCCGGCGGTCCCAGATATATCTGGGGGCCGCCAGGTCTATAAGGGGGCCGCCCAGTAGACCACGCTCCCTTTTTTGTCTTTTTGTGGGGAATGTTGTATCTGGTATGGAACCTTTCATTTTGGGGGGAAATTTGAATTTTAAATTTGAAGTTTTTAATAAAACTTTTCTTTTAATTATAAAATATTTTTTATAATTAATTTTGTGAAATTCTTTGTAAAAATGTATTGGATAAGAGAAAAATATTTTCTTGATCACTAATCATGCTTAATGATTTGTTTGTTCATACCTTAAGTGATTATTAATCTTTGAAATAGAATTTTACGATTAATAATTTGTAAACGTTTAATTTTATCGTAAACGTTTTTACATTTTGTTATTATCAAAACGTTGAGAGGTCGAAAAATATAAATAACGTTTTTAGACATTATTTGTATTAACAATCTCTCCTTTTTTGATGATGACAAAATATAAACTCATTTTGCATAAAATTAAAAGTTACAAAATTATTAAAGAGTTTTGTTCCATTTCTCCCCCTTTTTGTCGAATTAAAAAAGGATGATCGTCGAGTAGTTGTAGGAAGAAAGAAATTGACGATATCAAGACTCCCCCTTGATGTATGCTCCCCCTTGTTCGGGGCACCAAGGGATCGATCTTACGAAAATTGTTTGCTACAAAACAAAGTTAGAGATACAAGAGCAAGACAGACATCTTTTAAACAACACATTAGATTCAAGTCACCCAAAAGAGAGTTTCATTCAACAATTAAGAAACTCATACAATAGAAAATGCAATTAATACATTCATACAACATAAGATAAAACTAGAACTAATACGAGATAATTAATCCATAAGTCACACTACATGTTTTATAAGATAAAGAGAGACAATACTACATACGTCCTAAATGATTTATGATTCATAGAGAATGACTTTTTGAGCAAAAGGTTTGGGGTGACACGTTTATGAAAAAATTTAAAGTCATTTCAAGGTGGAGGTGGAAAGTGTGAGGTGATTGCGGTAATGAGAAGATACTCAAGATGAGCAAACATGATGTTTATCTCATCTCTTAAGTTTGGTACTCTTAACAATCCAGCTAAAGACGGTCTTGCACGAGGCATTCCAAGACTTAAATTTCATAAAGATCATCTATGTTCAGCATGTGCATTAGAAAAAAGCAAGAAATCCTCTCATCAACCTAAAGCTAAAGACACTAACCAGGAGAAACTATATCTTTTGCATATGGATCTGTGTGGCCCGATGTGTGTGGCGAGTATTAACAGGAAAAGGTATATCTTAGTGATTGTCGACGATTACTCAAGATTTACTTGGGTCATATTTTTTAGAACAAAAGATGAAGCTCCTAAGGCCATCATCAAATGCATCAAAAATATTCAAGTACGTTTCAATGCCACTGTCCGTAATGTTCGAACAGATAATGGAACCGAATTTGTCAATCAGACACTTCGTGAATTTTATGAAAATGTTGGCATCTCGCATCAAACATCTGTTGCCCGCACTCCTTAGCAGAACGGCGTTGTTGAAAGGCGAAACCGAACTCTTATAGAAGCTGCTCGTACAATGTTAATATTTTCTAAAGCTCCGTTATTTTTATGGGCCGAAGCAATCAACACAGTCTGTTACACCCAAAACCGTTCTTTAATCTGCCTCCGATACAACAAAACTCTATATGAGCTTATGCAAGATAAGAAACCGGATTCATAATTCTTTCATGTCTTTGGTTCACTTTGTTATCCTACCAATGACAATGACGACCTGGGTAAATTAGATGCAAAAGCTGACATTGGTATTTTCGTTGGTTACGTACCCGCAAAGAAAGCGTTTATAATCTACAACAAAAGAACCCGGAAAATTATCGAAACAATTCATGTGACATTCGATGAGCTGACAGCTATAGCTTCTGAACAATTCAGTTAAGGACCCGGACTTCATTCTATGACTACTGCAACATCCAGTTCAGGACTCGTTCCAAATATTGTTTCTCAACAACCTTGTATTCCACCAAACAAAGATGATTGGGATCACTTGTTTCAACCTATGTTCACTGAATACTTCCATCCTTCATCAATTGTTGTTTCTCCAGTTCAAGAAGCTGCTTCTCCGAGAGTTGTGGTTTTAGCCGATTCTCCTGTGTCAACTTCCATTAACCAGGATGCTCCTTCAACAAGTATTCCATCAACTCAAGAACAAGAACATTATCCAAACATTTCTCAAGGTTTTAAAGAATCACCTAAAACACCAACTCTTCGTGATGATCCACTTCATGAATCTCTTCATGAAGACTCGACTTCTCAAGGATCATCATCGAATGTGAGACTAACCCACACTCCATTTAAACACCTTGGTAAATGGACTAAGGATCATCCTATAGCAAACGTGATCGGCGATCCTTCTCGATCTGTCTTTATGAGAAAGCAACTTCAAACTGACGCCATGTGGTGTTATTTTGATGCCTTCCTAACTTCTGTAGAACCCAAGAACTTCAAACAAGCAATGACCGAACCATCATGGATCTATGCAATACAAGAAGAAATTCATAATTTTGAAAGGCTACAAGTTTGGGAATTGGTGCCGTGTCCAGATAAACTGTTATTGATCAAAATTAAATGGATTTATAAAGTCAAGACGGATGAATTTGGTAGGGTACTAAAGAATAAGGCTAGACTAGTTGCTCAAGGATTCATGCAAGAAGAGGGAATCGATTTCGAGGAATCATTTGCACCGGTTTCTAGAATAGAGGCCATCCATATCTTCGTAGCTAATGACACTCATAAGAATATGATAATCTACCAGATGGACGTCAAAACGGCTTTCTTAAATGGCGAGCTCAAAGAAGAGGTCTACGTTTCTCAACTAGAAGGATTTGTTAATCAGGATAACCCATCGCATGTGTACAAGCTAAAAAAGGCCCTCTACGATCTCAAATAAGCACCACGTGCATGGTACGACATGCTGTCAAGCTTCCTAATCTCATAACATTTCTCCAAAGGTGCAGTTGATCCAACACTCTTCACACGGCAAGCTAGGAATGACTTATTACTGGTACAAATTTATGTTGACGATATAATATTTGCATCCACTAATATTGTCATGTGTAATGAGTTTGCTAATCAGATGACCACTAAGTTCAAGATGTCAATGATGGGGCAGATGTCATTCTTTTTAAGATTACAAATTAGACAAAGTCCTAGAGGCATCTTTATTAACCAATCTAAATATGCTTCTGAAATTGTTAAGAAATATGGTTTGATATCTACTGATTCTATCGACACACCATGGTTGAAAAGAATAAACTGTATGAAGATCTACAGGGGACACCAGTTGATGGTACACTTTATCGTGGCATGATTGGATCCCTTATGTATCTTACATCTAGTAGACCTGACCTTATATATGCAGTCTGCTTATGTGCTCGGTATCAGGCAAAGCCTACCGAAAAGCACTTACAAGCGGTGAAAATGATCTTTTGATACCTTAAGGGAACCATCAACATGGGTCTCTAATACTCAAAGGATATCGATATGTCACTAACAGCATATGCAGATTTCGACCACGCGAGATGTCAGGACACTAGACGTAGTACATCGGGAAGCACTCAGTTTTTAGGTTACAAATTGGTTAGCTAGTCATCCAAAAAGCAAAAATGCACTGCCATCTCGAGTACAGAGGCTGAATATATTGCCTTATTTGGGTGTTGTGCTCAAATCTTATAGATGCGTTCATGATACGGTCGTCGTAGGACTTCTACAAGAAGTTTTACAACTCCCTAGGCAGAGCACCTAATCGTTGTAGTAGTAGTATAGGCAAGACTCGGGGGGTTGTTATCGTTCACTCAAGGAATAGGTTGGGAAGGCTTGATCATGGTCTAACAGAATGCTAAGGGTTGAGGGAAGATTATTTTTGTATTTTTATATTTTATAGAAAGCAAGTAAATCATATAATTGGAGAGGTGGTTGTTTTTAGCTATTAAACAAATATAAATCTACGCTGCTGGTGATAACAATAAGATAAAAGACTGTGTTTATTTAATCATGTATTACTTCCTAGATTGCTTCTCCTAGTGTTGTTGCCTTGTCACCCTTGTGATGATCTGTGTAACTATTTCCTAAGTCATGAATGAATTACACGAACCAGCCATCTACTTAGTATGGCCCGCTAAGAGCAACGCACAAACGTAAGGTAGTTATGAAACATTACATGACCCCCTATAGTACACTAAGTGCATGTGAAATATATTAAAAGTGGATCAACCATATTAGGGGGCAAGGTAGTATGAAGACTGTTACCCGATTGTATCCTTTCTACATAATTACGTTTCCCTAGACATATCAACAGCGATACAGACAAAAGGATGGTTTTTCTAAGTACCTAACGTGCACATCCATCCCAAGGAAGCAACACCCACTACGATCTAATTCTAGCTTCATATAATCATAAATAAACACAATAGAAAGGTTTTACCAACATGTTAAAAGAAAGAGCAAGAGCATAAGATAGACTCAAACAACACATAGACATATTGAATTTAAGAAACCTTACTTTGATTAAAAACATGACTAATAGAAAGTACAATAGGGTTTTTTAGGCCCTAAAAATCGTCCCTAACAGCTGGTACATTGAACAATAGGGTTTTACCATTTTTTTATTCCCTAAAAAAAAAAGTTACACACACTCAAAACCCTAAATTCGGTTTGTTAATACATGAAAAATGCTTGTGACGGCGTCGAATTTTAAAATACGTGACGCCGTCATAAAAGAGAATATTCTAGATAATTGGGCTGGGTACCTATGCTCAGACGCCAACGTGGAATATGGAGACGCCGTCTTGATCTTTGTGAGATGGGCATCACGTTTGTATTTGTATGCGTCTCCAGCCATTGTAGAGAAATTCTTGATAGATGTTGGTGTAGGTCTGTAGTCTTGTCTGTTTCTTCTCTAAATGAGCCTAAGTCATGTGTAATTCTTCTAAATGCCTTTCAAAATGATAAAATAACCAAAAAAAGAAAGATTAAGTACTATTTTAGGCATAAAATGCATAATTTTAGGGGGATAAACGATCCCAAAAAAGTGTAATAAAATGACAGCCTCATCGCAAATACCCTCACACTTTGGGATTTTGCTTATGTCCTCAAGTAAATGGGCTTTTCTACTTAGACAATAACAATATGAGGGGTCATTTTACCTACTCTTTATACACATTCTACAACACAACTTTCTAGACCTTGTAATTAAAAGCACGGAAAGTATATACTAGCACCTCACATAAGTGCTTGAGGATTCTCTCTTTCACTCGGTTGTATAAATAAAAATTATAATATAATGAGGAACGATAAATCAACCACCCATTACCTGTCATAGCATATAAATTACCAAGGCTTGCTAAATGATCAAACCTCCACCGCTAGTTGCAGAGCATTAATTCAATACTATCAAAAGATGTCATTTAACAGGGTTGATAGGGGTATAAGGTGTAAGATACCAAATAATGGGCAACGGAAACGGATGGAATACATTTGGTGGCTTTGGGTGAATTAGAGTGGAAGGATAGTAATATTTACACGAATACAACTTTGTTGGTTGCAAAGCCCAAGACTCGTATTAAATATACAAACATCAACATAACTCTACAAATCAATCTCTTTAAATATTTTCTTTTCTATTTTTCTACTATTTATAAAATAACATAATACCTCGCATGGGTTTATAATACGAACCCCTACAACACTTGAGTCTTTACATGCACGATAATTACAATCAAACAAATACCCAATTGAGGTGGATACAAATAAACATGGAGATCATTAGACAAACATATAGGGGTATTGACTTAACTTTTCTTCTCTATTCTTCCGCGAAATAAATACTACCATGAATCAATCGTCCCAAAATAGTATTTATAAGGATAAGGACTTAGAAACTGTGTACTCAAATAATTAACTTGGGTTAAACACAATAATGTACTAAAAATACGTACATAAAAGGTAGGGCTAATGCTTTTTGGTATCTATAACATTGGTTAAGGTGACAAGCTCTTTATAATAGTCCGGAATTAACCAGAAAATTACGAGAACCTGAAAAATGATAGGCTCGGAGGGTTGTACAAGGGGTATCTGCACTAAAGGTTGGTGCATGACAAGAGGTGTGGAATATTATATGATCGGTATGACATCATAACATTTACAGTTTAAAACATGGGTTTTATCCTAATGCCACATAACCATAAAAATCCTAATGCGAACTATGCGGTCTCGGGATGCAATCACAAAAATAAGTTCAAGAAATTTAATATGCTAACCGGTACACCTCTCATAATCCAAAATAACCGATACCAATGTTCCAGAAAAGGCGACAAAAACACGCATGAACATCCTAACGACAGAAAAGACGACGCATGATTGCTCACAATCCCCCCCCCCCCGCCCCACCCCCCTTAACTCGAACAAGCTAAAGGTATAATATCTAAGGGCGAACCTCACATTGTGGGGGTGGAATTTTGAGGGTTTTTTTGCTAGTCATATAAATTCTCCTTCCATTAGACGCTAATAATACTCCGGGTTTCTTCGTGCGGGTATGTGTCCATAAAAAAATTTAAATTTGGGTAAAAATTACCTTATATGCTATGTTTCGATATATTACCCATTATTTTAAGAACAAAGCAAATGGCAAATGAAAGAGTAGTTTCTAAGGCTTATTTTCCCCCTACACTTAAGTTGAACATTGTCCCCAATGTTCTCTAGAAGTACTCGTAAAAACGAATAAAGGAAAAGAAAACAAGGAAAAGAAAGATAACTAGAACTCCCTGGTTTACTCAATAATTGGAGAAAAAACATGCGATAATTGTTAAATCGCCTCCGAGAATCGTCCAAATGAAACTTCCTAAGAACTTCCAAGCTTCTTTCTCATCAAATATAAAATTAATCAAAGACAAAGACAACTATACCAAGCATAAAATGTGCGATTTACCAATATACAATGTGAATTTAGGGTTTGACTCGATAAAGCAGTAAAGATAGGATGAGAGAATTGTTAAACTCATTAGGTTTTGCAGGTTTAAAACAGAAGAATACATATTTTAAATGTTATGCAAGTTTTATTTTAAAAATAGTTAAAAACTTTAAGTTTTCTTGACCTGGGCGTTTGACGCCGTCAGGGTTTTTGTGACCCCGTCACAGGTGACGTGGTGACGGCGTCGCGTGTTAATCGTGAAAGCCGTCTCCACAGTCTGTGAAAACAAAATTTTTGTTTTTGATGAAAAATTTCCTGCCCTTGATTTCATAAGTTAATTCCTATATAAATGGTTTGCATAAAACCAAAGATTTAACAAATTCAATCATATGATCGCGAATTAATCTAAACATTTATTTAACATAGTTTGATTTGGCCTTAAAAGCCTATAAATTCCCCTATACTTATTGTTTGCAAAAATACCTTTGATTAAAATTAAGACAAGGTTAAAGACAATACAAAGCATGATTACAAGATAGTTCAAACATAATAAAACAAATGGTAAAGAATAAAACACATAAGATACTCTTAATTGCGAGAAAAGTAAATTGGGTTGCCTTCCAAAAAGCGCTGTTTTTTTGTTTTTCGAGTCCGAGCTCTGCGTCTAACCCAAATTAAACAGATAAAGGGGAAGGTTCCCTACACTTGAGTTCAAGTGCGGATGATAGTAATGGTACACACCATTGTTGTAAGAAGCGGTCACATGATGAAGAGTTAGTTGTTGAATTATATGCTCCAAATAGTATGTTTCTTTTATCTTAACATTCTCTACTTCTTTTGACCTAATCAGGTGATTAACGTCCCTCTTCCTAAAAAGAAGCTACCTTAGATTCTAAATTCCCCCTCATCATCAAACATCTCCCAATTTGAAATATCAACACCTAGGGATACACTTTTTTTCTAATAAACCCGGTTTAAATCCATAATGTCTCTTAGGGTCATCTATACCTGGGTTACAATAACTATACACACCCTTAGGATGGGAATTTTCCACGCGAGGTGAAGGTGGTATTTGAGTTGTTAAATAATTTACTACCTTCATCCTAGAACTATTCAGACTATGTTGTTTGATGGGTGGTTCGGGGCATGTTATGTCTCCTAGACTTACATCTAAGGATGGATTATTGAGTGAAGGTTGAGGCTCTGGTCCATCAAAACTAGGAACTTCCCTAGAAACTAAAGGAGTGGTTGTGATTACAATTCAAGCCTACTTCCTCTAGTTTTGTTTCGTTTAAAGGTTCTACCTCTATTAAGGTTCCTAAAGTCTTTTCTACTTCTTTCGGGTGAGTCACGGGCGGTGTGTATTCCTCAAATAACGATAGGGTTTGTGTGGTATTCTCAGGGCTTGTAACTCCTACCTCATTATCTATCATACTTAGGCACTCTACAAGCTCATCATAATCTAACCATACCATGCACCTAGGTACCTGTACCCTAACCATATCATCCCCAACTATTTGAGCATTTGGATTTTGCCATTGTTTTCATCAAAATAGCGGCTTGCTGGGTTGCTATAAATTATATTATAATATTGGCATAATCTTCTATGGCATACCATGCTCCTATATCACTAAACTTCCTAAGATCCCCTTCTGCTGTAAAATTGATGATATGCCAGTATAACAAGTCGAGATGTTTAAGAAAGATTTCAATTAGGGTCCATATACTAAGGCCATGATTTGGGACTTTTCAGATTATGTCTTTGAAACGAGTCCACGAATCATAGAGAGATTCATCTTGATGTTGTTGGAACACCAAGAGTTGATTACGGAAGAATACATCAAACCTACCTACGCTAGAATAACCATACCTATTCATTATAATTTACAAATTTACAAATGTTACGAACAAAAATAGGAAATAAAATAATCAATATAAAACTAAAAAAGGCCACAAGAAAAAGATAGACTAAAAGAAATCTAATAATGCGAAAGTTAAATTATTACTTTAAAGGAT
Organism: Tanacetum coccineum; assembly: GCA_026074375.1. Classification (NCBI taxonomy): domain Eukaryota; kingdom Viridiplantae; phylum Streptophyta; class Magnoliopsida; order Asterales; family Asteraceae; genus Tanacetum; species Tanacetum coccineum. The sequence goes on from BQNB010098969.1 coordinate 22,581, forward strand.
TCAAGCAAGTAGAACTAAAGATAAATATGATTAATAACCTAACTATTCCTCAGGCAGCGGCGCCAAAAACTTGATGCGGTCGTCGTAGGACTTCTACAAAGACAGTTTTACAACTCCCTACACCAATACGGTGTTGTAGTAATATAGGCAAGACTCAGGGGGTTGCTATCGTTCACTCGAGGAATAGGTTGGGAAGGCTTGATCATGGTCTAACAGAATTCTAAGGGTTGAGGGAAGATTATTTTTATATTTTTTGTATTTTACAGAAAGAAAATAAATCATATAATTGGAGAGGTGGTTTGGTTTTAGCTATTAAACTAAATATAAATCTACGCTACTGGTGATAACAATAAGATAAAGATTGTTTTATTATTTTTTTTTTTTAAAATCATGTATTACTCCGTAGATTGCTCTCTAGTGTGTTGCCATCAGTTGTCACCCTTGTGATGATCTGTGTAACTAATTTCCTAAGTCATGAATGAATATCACAACCCACGTCAACTTAGTGTGGCCGCTAGAGCAACACACATGTAAGGTAGTATGAAGACTATTACATGGCCCCTATGAGTATACTAAGTGCATGTGAAATATATTAAAAGTGGATCAACCATATTAGGGGGCAAGGTAGTATGAAGACTGTTACCCGATGGTATCCTTTCTACACAATCCTCTTTTCCTAGTATCCTTTCTACAAAATCATGTTTCCCTAGACATATCAACAACGATACAGACAAAAGCTGGTTTTCTAGAGCCTAACATGCACATCCATCACAAGAAGCAACACCACTAAGATCTACATTCTAGGTTTTATACAATCATAAATAAACACAATATAAGGTTTAGCCAAGCATATTAAAGATAAAGCAAGAGCATAGATAGATTAAACAACACATAGACATATTGAATGATTAAATAAACCTTACTTGATTAAAACATGAGCTAGAGGAAGTAAAATAGGGTTTTTAGGCCCTAAATTCGTCCCTAACAGCTACTAAACGAACTAGGATTCGTACCCTCTTTTTATTCTAAAGTTACACACTAAAAACCTTAAATTCGGGTTTGTATATATAGGAAAAATGTTGTGACGGCGTCGCGTTTTAATCGTGACGCTGTCATGAAAGAGAATATTCTAGATAATGGGCTGGGTCGTATGCTCTGACGCCGTCGTGGAATCTTGTGACGCCGTCTTGATCTTCGTGGTGACGGCATCACGTTGTAATTGCGACGTCGTCTCCAGCCACTATAGAGAAATTCTTGATCAATGTTGGTGTAGGTCCGTAGTCTTGTCCGTTTCTTCTCTAAATGAGCCTAAGTCAAGTGTAATTCTTCCAAATGCCTTCCAAATGAGAAATACCCGAAAAGGAACGATTAAGTACCTATTTTGGGCATAAATGCACGATTTAGGGGGTTAAACGACCCCGAAAAAGTGTATAAAATGACACCTCATCAGTTATATTGTAAGATAGTTGCATCATATAGTGTAACCTGATGTATAATTGCTTATGACTTTTAAACCCTAAGCTGCCAATCAGATTTATGATCTTTCTTATAGTTTTTACACACTAAGCTGCAAATCACCTGGTCAAAAAGTAGTTTTAAAGGGGAAAGGTAGGCTGTAATAATGATATTAGGTTGTTGGTATTTTATAGGTCTATGCATAACCTTTCAATTTGTTTTCTATCAGGAATTAAAACTAGAAATTCATACTCATATGGAGATCAGTATGTGCACTTCAACGTCAGCATGCCAACGTATGTTTTTTTCCCATATCTATGTGTTAGTTTAGTTTTTGGTTACATTTAGCTGAATACATTACCCGACTGTGTCCATTTGGTCATTTAGTGTTATTTAATGAGTCTCATTATGGACCTATTCAAAATCAACAAACCAGAAGATATATTAGAACTGCTCAAGTCTGATATACTATGTTTGGTGATTACAATCTAGAAATAAGACTAGGATGAATCTAAATGTTTATCCCAACAAGCAAGTTTTCTTTCATTTTAAAGAAGATAAGAATAATTGATATTTGATAAAGGTAAATATGAAGACTTACTGGTGTGCCAGCTGTCGTTGACCTCGCATGCATGCGTGATGCCATGAACAATCTTGGTGGGCACTCCAAGAAAATCAATCCTTTGTTACACATCGCTAAAAGTACTAATTTCTCAATACTGTAGGTCAATTTAGGTATGTGATGACCTGACCTACATTTGCTATAATTGATGTATTTGTTTTTTAATTTGATATTTTGGTGCATGTGCTTGTGGATCTTGTGGTCCATCGTTCAGTTCAAGTTGATGTTTTCATGCCTGAAAATGCAGCAAAAGTAAATATGGAGCTTGAATTTCATTGAAACCAGGTGAGGTTTTCTTTTCTTAAGTGGGGATCTAAAACACATCATCAATAAATGTAGACAAGACCCTAAATTAAGGTTCCAGTATAATCCTGTA
>BQNB010098970.1:6739-25033 GCA_026074375.1 Tanacetum coccineum
TGACTGGACACTTGTAGTCAATATAGAATTTGTTCCTTTAAATTATTGAAGAAGATACCACTGGGCCCCTCGTAGGTTTAATCAGATGTATGTGTGGCCGCACCCAAAAACTCATATAAATATGTCTCAATGATTTTTGGTAATCTTGATTAATCTTATATACAAGAAACAGAATCGTTAAATATGGAATGACATTGATCCATATCCAATTTAACAACAGTATCGGAAACAAAGGGATAGTAAATTCATAAATCATTTGTTCATGCCTTGTGAAACCATAACTCGAAAGTTTTGGGAGCATTGGCGTGTTGCTAGACCCTTACCAATGTTATTATATTATTTACATGTCCAAGTGGGAGCTGTTGGAATATGTCCATCGTAAATAAATATATGTCCGAATTATTTTTCTCCCTTTGTAACCGGCCATACACACACCCCTTGGTGGGCTTGGGCTTGATTTCTTTTCCTCTAAGATTTCTAGCACTATATAAGGAGGCCTTGGGGTGCATTAGGGATACGTGTGTGTTTTTATGTGATAATAATCCCTAAATCTCTCCCTCTCTCCCTCCTTGAATTCGGCTAAAACAAACACCCTTAGGGTTTTGTTTTTCTCTTTTCTCAAGTATTGATTAGATCCAAGACTTGCGATTATTGTTTACTTACACTATTAGTACTAGCATACTTCATTGTTTGCTACGAACATATTGTGTGTGGAAGCTTAGAGGGATCTTCTTTTAGATCTTGGGGTTTCACGCATTGTTATTATACACACGCGTATATTAAAGACGGAGTTGTCGGTTACCTCTTAACGGTGTATCGATTCGAGCTAAAACGTACATACCTTCAATCTCTTGTTAATTATTGTATTCTACATGTAATCTATTTATTCCGCTGCGTACTCGTGATATTTAATTGTTAATAGATCTAAAACCCAACATTAGCATCTAGGGATATCCTTGTTACTTTTGTCACATTCGGGCTTTGGACATAACTATCTAGTATACAACATAATCGGCAAGTTGGGGGAAGTGTATAGAGTGACATAATTGGCCAACTAACAATAAGTACATCATATAGCTAGATCGGACCGTTTAAGCCCAAACCCATCTAGACCCGTAACCCGACCCACATATTTTGCAACCTCAATATTAGATATAACAAATAAATGGATGAGGTTTACTTAAGAAAACGGGTCTTTCAACTAATATGCATGTCGCCTTACTTAGATTGTCTTGTGATCGTAGGTGACTAATTTCCTAGCTACCTCTCAATGTGTCACTCATGAGTTTTGAAGGCTACACATCTTGTGGTTTATGAACTAAGAATCTATTTTTAAGCAATTCTTGCTAGTTTGATGCATGATCAATAAAAAAACATTCAATTTCTCATATATCTTAGTAGGTATGTTGTTGTTGTTTCTTATTGACTTTGTTAGAAGACGACATTAAACAAAAGTTTTCTTTTAGTTTTGAGGGATTATAAACATGACCAAGTTTTCATCTGACTTTGAGGGTTGTATCTACTTTCCTTGGTTATGAGCTCTGCACATTTTTGTTGCCTAAGATTTCGCAAGGCACTTAGTAAGAGCAATGTTTGTTATGTATGTTGTTGCTCTTAGTATTTTCTCTTTTGCTATTTGAATCTCATTATTTGAAGACCTAAGATTTTTCATTCATAAATAAGAATGCAAATTGATGAAGTAACCCAAGATTTTTCATTCATAAATGGTGCCTAAATCATGACTGAGATTCATATGTTGCTAATTGCTTAGATTCCTACACAAACACCTGAATTAAAACTCTAAAAAATATCCTAAACACATAAATCAGTATTGTTGTAATTTTTTTTCTATTTTGTGCCGTATTTTTTTTTTCTATTTTATGTCGAGCGATTTTTTACATTGTCTATGTCTCATGTTTAATAGTTTGTTTTTTTATATGGGCTTATGTGTTGGGCCTCATGTCGCGAGTATTTTTTTATCTGAATAAATCAGTAATGTTGTAATTTTTTTTTTTGTGCCGAGCGATTTTTTTTACATTGCAAAAAAAAAACCAAATCGGCCGGCTCAAACTGGGAGCCCAATGGGCCGAGGACTGTAGAAAGGCTGGGAAAAAGTCGTCGTTTCCCACGACCTATAGTATATAGATATAATTACAAAATATGATTCTACACGGCAAGTTTGAAACTAATAAGACTAGAAATACAAAAATAGAAAACTAAGGGTGCGTTTAGTTAGGAAAAAAACACTCTTATTTTTCACAAAATGTTTTATGGAAAACAAGTAAAATAGAGATAGCCTTCAAATCAGTGTCTTCTGACTAATTTTTTTATAAAACACAAAATCCCTATTTTCTACTTTAATACACAAAACTACAAAACATTTTTTCCACCTATTTCCTTTAAACCCCCTCCGGTATATTTTCCTACTTGTTTCTCTTATGGTAAAGCCAAAGATGATCTATATACTAACCAAATTGATTTATTTTTTATATTTTTTTTACGTAGTTGTACGTTTTTCAACGTTTTTATACGTTTTGTTTGTTTTTTTTACGTTTTCACATTTTTTAAACCTTTTTGTACGCTTTTATCTAGTTGGACACATTTGCAAAAGTAAAAGAGGTCATTGACGTTTTGGCGATGATAGCAAATGTTACACATTTGCATATTTGAACAACTCGGCCATCATCACCACTGGGACCATACTCCCAGGATTGAATATACACGGAGTCGTTAGCAAATTTTAAAAAATCGTAAAATTTGCTAACGACTCCTTGCATATTCAATCATGGGAGTATGGTCCCGATGGCGATGATGACCGAGTGTTTAGAAAAAGAAATGTTAAATGATTGAATCGAGAAAAACTTTGATTCTTGGTGAGTTTGTTTGTGACTGCACAGATGAAAAAGATTAGGGTTAATGGCATTTTATACCTAGCTCATGTTTAGGGTTACTAGTTAAGTGGACTTGGGCCTAGCATACACTGAACCCATTTATTTATTTTTTCAAAATGGGCTTAGCCGAATTTTTAAAAACAAACGTGGTTACTTGTACAAACAAGCATAATTGTTCGCGCGTTGCTGCGGGGCATTATTTTTGTTTTTGTTTATTTATTTATTTTGTGCGGGTTTATTTTTTCGGTCTCATGTTTAACTGTTTTTTTTATATGGGCGTATGTGTTGGGCTCATGTTGGCGGTATTTTTTTATCTGAATAAATCAGTACTTTTGTAATTTTTTTTCTAAAAAAAATTCTTATTTTGTGCCGAGCAAATTTTTGTTTATGTTGCCTAATTTAAAGAAAAAAAAATGTTTAATAGTTTTTTTTTATATGGGCGTATGTGTTGGGTCTCATGTCGCGAGTATTTTTTTATCTAAATAAATAAGTACTTTTGTAATTTTTTTTTCTTATTTTGTGCCGATTAGTTTTTTTTATGTTGCATATGTTAAAGGAAAAAAAAAAAAAAACCAACTGGGCCGGCCCAAAATGGGAGCCCAAAAAATGAGCACTGTGGCAAAGCGGTCAAAACTACATCTTTTTAACCGGAATATAATATATATATATAATTACAAAATATATTTCTAGACGGCAAGTTTGAAACTGATAAGACTACAAATACAAAAATAGAAAACTAAGGGTGCGTTTTGTTGGGAAAAAACACTCTTATTTTTCACAAAATGTTTTGTGGAAAACAAGTAAAATAGAGATAGCCTTCAAAACTACAAAACATTTTTTTTCCACCTATTTCCTTTAAACCCCTTCCGGTATATTTCCTTGCTCGTTTCTCTTATGGTAAAGCCAAAGATGATCTATATACTAACCAAATTGATTTATTTTTTATATGTTTTTTTACGTAGTTGTACGTTTTGCAACGTTTTTATACGTTTTGTTCATTTTTTACACTGATAAAAATAAGAAAAATAGAGGGAAATATTTAAAATGATGGAGATTGTGTTTTTCTTTCAAGTTGTGGCGATGATAGCAAATGTTACACGCGTTAAGTATAACTTTGTCTTATCAATTTTTATGCACACAATTCAAACACATATTAACACGCTAAATGAAAATTTAAGATATGTAAAAGTAGACAATTTTTTTTTGAACATCAGCTTTATTAAACGACTAGCAAGGAGCTAGAATTAGACAATTACAAGATACGGGTTTTTGAGCCAATCGATCCATTTGAACGAGGCTTTACATCTAAACTTACACCAATAATAAGAATTAGAAACAATGTTATCAAAAATCCTCGCCTGTGAAGGAGTATCCTTCTCGAAAAGAATCTTGTTACGGAACATCCAAACCGACCACCATAAACAATAGAAGATGCCTTTGAAACACCGCTTTGAGATTTGCCTGAAGCCTAAGAGATACCAACCAAGTGTACCATTCCTCATAAGAAGAAACATCAACGTAATCCACATTCCACCAAGACGATATTTTCCGAGCCAACTGTCTAACCAAATTACATTGGAAAAAAATATGACAAGAAGATTCCGCCCCACTGTTACAAATAGGGCAAACTATCGAGTCAATTTCAATACCGCGACGAGATATATTCATTCTAGTGGGCAGGCCATCCATTTTTATTTTCCAAGCCATGATGTTCACCTTAAGAGGCACATATTTAACCCATCTCGTAGCCGAGTGAATAACAGGAAAACAATTAGCATCAATCACTTGCCGAATAGACTTCACCGAAAACTCCCCTGAATTTTCAAGCGACCAAACGTACATGTCAATTTGGTAATTAAGTGACGGTTATTAAAATTATAGATGATATACAAAGATTGCGAGAATGGTGGACAATGATGAGGCTTTGCGAGAAGCATTTGGCGGAGTTGGTAAATCGTAGCAACCAAGTAAAGTGGATAAAATGGTAATCTGGAGGGATATGCTTTTAGTGTAAAATGACATATATGAAACTATGCGGAATATCTATTTAGAGCATACGGAATGGATACAAATTCCTGGATTGTACATTTGTGCTTCACGTGCGGCAAGGGAAGGGGACACCATTCCCCCTATTATATACAAGTCCTAATGCTCTAATATTGTCTTATAGCCGGTTTGTTAACAATCATGTCTTGAGATGTAATATATCAACTCTTAATTTGAATACATGTGTGGATGTATCTATACAATGTAACCTCATATTACAACATGATGCAATCTTCAGATTCAACATAGCCAGATAAATATGGACGAACACGTAACCATCACCTCAAATTAGTTTAGTGATGAGTGTTAAATACTGATTTTTGTTGAAGTGGTCTTACTTACTATACATGATCTAAACTCTGAAAATTACTACCTATAATTGCATACTCAACTACACATTATATTCACACATGTGGATTTATTGTGTAGTCCATCTAGTTCGAGACATTTGCATTTGGTTTGAAGACTTCTACAAGAGGGTTAAAAGAAGTCATTGAAGTTTTTGTGTCAAAGTTTAGATAAATGAGGAAGTGGTGGTTATTTTCCAACTATGGTTTGCAATAAGGTGTTGTCATTTTATAGCTATTAATTATTACGGATTACTTTTTCCTTGAACCATCATTGCGTGTACTCTTGATTGTTAAAAGTCAAACTGAATACAAAATGGACAGGTGATGAAAAGTAAATGAACTTTATGGTTTTAGGTAAAAACATTAAATGTTTATGAGTTTATATTGCATTATTACAGTAGATGAGTTGGTTGATAACTTCATAAATCATCGAGTGTTTATTATTTTATTGTATTTTTTTATCGACGGTTTTATTCAAAACTAGCAATAAGCTAGAAGAAATTACAAACCGATGAGGTTAAGGTTTTGCATCAAAGTAACCCAATTGAAATTACATTTACTACGACCAGAACACCAAGTAAAAGACATTTGAATTATATCATAAAAAAGGAGCTCCTTTCGGGGAAGACAATTATCAAATAAGGATCGGTTTCAGATTCTCCATAAAGACCACCACATCACATACATGCCCGGATTTAGCTATGGGCAGTCAGGCCAACCGCCCAGGGTAGGGTTGAGCATAAACCGCACCACAAACCACAAAACCGCAAAAACCGCACCAAACCGCATCCCAAAAACCGCAAAAACCGTGGTTCGGTTTTAAGAAAAAAGAAAAACCGCATTTTGCGGTGCGGTTGCGGTTTTACCCGTAAAACCGCACCACAAAAACCGCACCGCATATTTATTTTTTAAAACCGAATACGACACATTGATTATTTAATGTGTGTTATAAGGCTTCTACCACATATTATCATTAATATTCTTATAAGTTATAAGGGATGTGTGTGTTTACATTAAATATATGCGTTGTTATAACCCAAAAAACCGACATTGTAAACCAAAAACCGAAAAAACCCACATTAATTATATAAGTCATACGTAATGGTGCGGTGCGGTTAAAACCCGCAAAAACCGCAAAACCACAAAAAAACCGCAAAACCGAAACCGCAAACCGTGGTGCGGTTCGGTTTCTATTTTTGTAGAAACCGCAAGTGCGGTTGCGGTTTGGTTTTAGTCAAAAACCGCACCAAACCGCACCATGCTCACCCCTAGCCCAGGGCATCACACAAACAAAGGGCATTTTTTATGATTTATATACATGAGAGAAATTACAAATAAGAGGAATTTCAAGCTCAATATTAATAAACACAAGAAGCAGGTTTTGGCTATGTGGGGAAGAAAAAAATACCAAGAGAGAGAAAAAAAGAAATGAGTGGGTGATGTACTATATGAGTGGTTGTTCACTTTTTTGAAATAGATCTTTAACTTCTTCTTTAAAACATAATTTGCGTATAAAAGATTAGAGTATTGGTATTTGATTTTTAAAACTTTTTCGACTAATATATTTTTTAATAAATATATGTTAGTGGCATAGATCAGCCATGTATGGCACATGGACCTGTCCATTGTGCACACTTAGCTCAGCCCTGGTTTTTCTATGCGTAGTTAAAGAGTGATGCACAATAGGTTATGTAAAAAATTCAGAGAAAAGAATTAGCCGCTGAGGAACCAAAAGAATCAGGCAACCATGTACCAAACATGGAGACTTAATGGTTTCCCTTTGACAAAATATTTTTTTCCACCTATTTCCTTTAAACCCCCTCCGGTATATTTCCCTACTCGTTTCTCTTATGGTAAAGCCAAAGATGATCTATATACTAACCAAATTGATTTATTTTTTATATGTTTTTTACGTAGTTGTACGTTTTTCAATGTTTTTATACGTTTTGTACGTTTTCACATTTTTTTAACCTTTTTGTACGCTTTTATCTAGTTGGACACATTTGCAAAAGTAAAAGAGGTCATTGACGTTTTGGCGATGATAGCAAATGTTACACATTTGCAACAGTAAAAGAGGTTATTGCCTGATAAGAGCGAATCTTTACACTGATGAAATAAGAAAAAGGGAGGGAAATATTTGTAATGATGGAGATTGTGTTTTTCTTTCAAGTTGTGGCGGCGATGATAGCAAATGTTACACGCATTAAGTATAACTTTGTCTTATCAATTTTTATGCACACAATACAAACACATACTAACACGCTAAATGGAAATTTAAAATATGTATTTTTTTTAATTTTTTTTTGGTAAAAGGTTTCCCCGGTAAATTATATTACATCAAAAATCATTGAAGTACAAAAGGATAAGGGTGAAGTCTCTTATCTCAGTACAAAGATAGACACGCGCAAGCATCAACGTGTTACTAACTAACGCCCTACATAAGAAAGACATGTCAATCTTATGACTAACAAAAAAAAAGTATAATACTTCCTATCACAACTATTTATGCCGATAATATAAAGATAACTCCATGTGCCTTATATCCAACATAAAACTTCCTAGTCGTCTTCATGTATCCACATTAGACGACACAATTAACTTCCAGTAACTTCATAGCTAACTTCCTCTAATCAAAACTACCGCGTAATACATGACCAACTCACAATCATAGACCAACATCCATAGATCTCTAGTAAAGAATTCAGTAGCATTTGTACGTAGAACAACCTAAAATTCCATACGAATACAAGAGTCACATGCAGCCCGTAAGCAACTTGAACAAACCAAGTATAGATCCAGAGACGAACCAACAACTAGCCATCCAAGCAATCACGTTACCACCCAGATCCATGCACACTGCTATCACAAACTTCCTAGACTCAGCAAACCCAAGATCGGGTGAAGGGATAAAAAATCTTCATCAAAACAAAACCGAAACCCAAAAGAGGATTTCAACCTGTCACATGAAATCAATCATACAGATTCAACTGAGTCAAATCCAAGCCTACAATAAGTTGTCGAAACCAGTTAGCGTAATAAGGATGAAAACCTAAAATTAGGGTCTCGACCCAGCCATCACAATCGCAGCCAACCAGAGGTCATTCTCAAACAACTCACCAAGTACAAGAAACTTCCAAGTCGTTTGCATTAAACAACCACCTTCATAAGCTCATAAATCATTAAAGGCCTGTTTGGTTTCCAGGTTTGGGCTGGGTTTTGAACTCCAAAAGAAAAAAGTTGTTGTTTGGTTGATGATTTGACTTTAAAAGTTAGGATTTATGTCCAAAAAATGTCACTGTGCAAATTCCGGACCCAAATGCCTGGTTTTTTGTATATGTGGGGTCAATTTTTATGTGTGTCTGTACATCTCTCCTATTTTTATATTATAAACTAATCAAAATTAATTTTAAATATATACATTGAGTTTTGAAATAATAATTTATTAATAAATAATATTATTTTCTTTTACCTCCTTTTATTTTCTCTCTCATACATCAAATCTATATCTAAATCCAAATCTAAATTCAAATCTAAAGCCAAATCTTAATCCTAAACCCACCTATATACCAAACGGGCCCTAAGATCATGAGCGTGTAGAAGCTCAGCACAAGACCATCAAGCCACTCTCTCCAAACCCACGAGCAGACCATCAATAAGACCGCCTACATGAACCCTTAAATTAGGGTTTCGCAACAACACAATAGGTACCTCGTACCATACCAATACAGCAAACGATCCTAGTCCTTGCAATAAGCAGCACCAGGAACCAGTGATTGGTTTGTCACTAATCGAAACCCTAAATCAATGATGATGATCATATGCATGTAAGCAAACAAAGAACCGGATCCATCACCAAGAAAATGGCTACACCATGAAACTTTAAAAGGGTTTGTACAATCTGCATCGAGCCAATAAGAATCAGAACACATGATCCACCCAAAGATAATACCAAGAACAGCATGGGATCGGCAAACAACATCAACTTCAAAACCCTTAAAATATTCACCAAAAAACAAAACCCTAAAATTAGGGTTAGGGTTTCGGTTGTATTATGGCGATTTCCAACAGATGAGTATGCTAAAGAACAGCACGTCACTTCTTTGATAAAGCACAACCCTTCATAACCGATTGCATACCAATGTACATATTCATTCTAAAGAAATACACAATCTCCTTTCCTCTTCGTATCACACCTACCACTCATTTCCATAAACTCTAAAAATCACATTCATCTATTTTCATAAACCCAAAAAGTCACAATCACAAATTTAAGATTAAAACATCAATTTTTCCCTCCATAAGCGGCATGTCTTTCACAATAATTTCCCCGGAATCAACATCTTTATGGAATGATTCGATCACGAGAACGCCATTGGTGGGTACAACCAATGCGGATTTCTTCAATGTGAGATTGCTATCTACTAATTTAGTTGGTTTGGTATGAAATACTTTTGGATCACCAACAGTTTATGAGACATATTATGTAGTCGGTGTACAATACAATGAAGGGCCAAGATACGACTATGTAGTCGGTGTATAAGACAATGAATGGTTAGTATTATGAAGGTAGTATAACCCACGAAAAACACCGTTGTCAAGACAAAAAAAGCAACAAGTCAAAATAAGTGATGGCAAATTTCGGGGGTTGTATCACTGTATGTATGGTACATAAGTTTAAGTTGTTAAGTGTTTTTATGTTAGAAAAAGTGTGTGTGTGATGTTTTTAGTTGGAGGAAGTGCATGATATATAGGGGTAATAAAAGAGAGAGGATATCTGATGTGTGCTTAAACACACATCATTTATGCCCCGGAATACACTATAAAATAGACTATAACAAAAAATGTGTCAAATTATATTGCAAATATGCTTGGTATGTGTTATTGTGTCTTGCAGGTACAAAAGATTGAAAACAATGCAAAAACAGTAATTTTCGGGTGACTTTCGATGATGTTTTCATGTTTATCGAGATTTAAACGAACCCGGAAAAATTCCCCGAGCACTCCGTTAGAAAGAGAATGAAATTACAAATCTATCGATACCTTACTCGCCCTTTGGACCTTTCTTATTTGAACCCTGTCACGCTTTATTTGAACCTTTAGTTAATTAAAATCTAAACCAGACCAATAAGGCCTAAATGAATTTATATGTGTATATATTATAAGACATATGCCTAGTGCAGATGGTCTTTGTGGTTGCCTTAGTTCCTCAAATGGGATGTCCCGTGTTCAAGCCTTGGCTTGGCATGGGTGAGGATTCTTCCTCGGTTGCCACGTGGCACCACTCAGATGATGACACGTGGCGACCCGACCCGACCCGGATCCAGACCCGACTCGGTGTTGACTGGCCTTTGACTTGTCATGTCAGCAATGACGTGGCATTGGGACCCACACGCCAGGTGGCACCACTCAGGTGGTGACACGTGGCACTACTAATGATTGAATTGCAGGTTATTAGGTTGCAGGTTCGGATCCTGAGGCTCATGTGGCGGCAGTCAGGGAATGTCAGGTGGCAGACTGCAGTACAAGGTATAATCATTGGCTTGTGATCCGAGCCAATGACTGGTATGCTGGTTCAGAAGTGGCAGATTCTAGAAGGCTACGTGTCACTCACTGGTTGGTGGAAAAGGGAATAACCAAGGTGTCAATGATGAGGTACCAGGTTAGGATCCCGAGCCAATGATTAGCAATCATTATCTTCTAGAAGGACACGTGACAAGCAATTGTGGTGGGCAACCTTGGTATTTTTGAAAAATAGAGGGTTTCAAGGCATGGAAATGACTAAATTACCCCTCGTTTTGTTGGGCTATATAATTGGATCAAATGCCTCATTTCCAAACGTGTAGTGTGTGTAGAATTAGTTTTAGATTAGTTTTCTCTCAAAATTTAGTAGTTTATTTCTTTATTGCTTTAGGTTATTATGACTTCTGTAAAAAGATTTTTGAGCTTATTAGATTATTGTAATAAGATCTTATTTTGGTAATGAAGATGAAGTTTATGGAAGTTACTTTTTTTTGAACATCACTTTATTAAAAACTAGCAAGAAGCTAGAAAAATTACAAAGTTACAAGATGAGGATTTTTTAGCCAATCAACCCAACTAAACGACACATTACATCTAAACCGACTCCAATAAAAAGAATACGACACAACATCATAAAAAATATCCGCCTTAGAAGGAGAAACCACACCAAAGACACACTTATTACGATAAGCCCAAATTAGCCACCACAAACCGAAACACACCCCTTCTAACAACCTTTTAGGCTTGATAGGAATCCAAAGATTTACGATCCAAGAAACTCATTCATCGAACGTATGCACTTCCATGAAATCCACCTCCCACCAACGGTAAATCTTACGAAAATTATCTTTCACAACAAGGCAATAAAAAAATAAATGACTTGACGATTCCGTGACGCTACCACAAACGGGACAAAAAATAGACGGAATATCTATACCTCTCCGGGATATATTAAGACGGGTAGGCAAACAATCCATTCTCACCTTCCACGGATGAATGTTAACCTTGATTGGCACCGCTTTTATCCATCGAGTTTGACACTTCCGGAAACCTGTTATCATCAATAACCTTTCTAGCCGAAGCTACCGAGAACTCACCCGAACCATCAAGCGTGAAATTTCATTTTCATAACTCAAATTCCCACTATATCTGTAATCACCATACCCTAGCCCAAATTTATCAGATGCACTCATATGATCATTTATAATTTTACCAAGATTTTTTGAAGAATGATTCCATTTGTCTACTATTACTTCCAAATCATCTTTTTCTTTTTGAGCTTTAGCCAACAATGTCTTATGGTATGTTAGAACATCTGTTTTATCATCTAAATCTATTTTCATAAATTTGATTTTTTGTTCATACCAAAGTTGACCTTGTTGATGGGCAACTAACTGTGCTTCAACTTTCTTAAGACCTTGAGTATAAGCCTTTATTTCTACGCTAGCATCACTAAGTTGCTCTCTTTGAGCATCATATAGTCTTTTAAGGTTAGCATAAGACTCTTTACACTCATTTGAACATACCTGTGTGTTTGATCCTGAGCTGTTGCTAGCCATGAAAGCAAAGTTTTCATCTTCTTCTGTATGAGCTGTCCAATCAACACATTCTCCATCAACTGTCACCATTGCTCTAGACTCTTCTCTCTTTTCAGTCCTTTTTCCATCTTTATTTCCAGGATTCCATCCATCCCTCCTTCTGTTATCTTCCTTTGTTCTACACTCTCTTGCAAAATGCCCTGTTTTGTGGCAGTTGTAGCATTCCACTTTGGTTTTATCAAAACCAACAGGTTCTTTTGCATCAAACTGTAGCTTTCTACCAGTCTTCTTGTAGAACTTCTTGATTCTCATGGAGATCATTGCCACTTGCCATTTTAAGTCCATTTCTTCAAGGTCATATTCATCCACTTGATCTAAGTCCTCATGATCCAGTTGAGGACAACTAGATTGACTTGCAAGCAAGGAATATGATGATGTTTGTTCATGCTTTGAATAATGACCAGAAGTATTGGAAACACCATGAGCGGTACTAACTTCATTAGTACTGCTGGTGTTTTCAGAAACAAATGCTACATTTTGCAAGTTGGAAGATGATGCAGTAGAGCCTTTTACATCATTTTCAAAGACTCTTAGATTGTTGTACAAGTCATCAAAACTGAGACTGTCCATTCCTGGTTTGTTCCTCATAATTAAGGAAACTTGTAACCAAGCAGAAGGTAGAGATCTTAGAAATTTCTGATTTGCATCTTCAGTAGATACACCTGCTCCATGAATCTCTAACTGACTGAGAAGACTTTGGAATCTCTCATAGCCTTTGTGAATCCCATCTGTGTTGGATACAGTGAATCCTTCAAACTGTTGCTTCAAGATGTACTTCTGCATCTTTTTGGATTCATCATTTCCACCAAATCTGGATTTGATGGCATTCCACATTTCTTTTGCATCAGTCATCTTATGGAATTTAGCTAGATGATCTTCTGGTATGGCCATTAGCAAGGTGGTCCTAGCTTTTCTTTCTCTTTCTCTGGCCACTACTTCTTCTCCTGTTTTAGGAGGCAAAATTTTAATTTGTCCTGATGTATCAGTTGTGACTGACACAGGACCATTCCCATTTTGGATAACCTCCCAAATTGGATAGTCTGTATGAGCCAAATAGTGTTCCATCTTCATAGCCCATATATCATATTCTCCCTTTTTGAGAATAGGCAGCTTGATGGTTGAGACTGTATGAGGAGTTTGTTGTGTTGGTGTTTGTTGTGTTGATGGTGGAGGTGGTGGTGGTGGATTTTCATCTTGTGTTCCAGACATGTTTAGTTTTGTTGGTTGGAGATGAATAACTGGTTTTATCTGTTCTTCTTATTCAGAGTTTCTCAAAGCTCTGATACCACTTGAAGGTCCTTGTAAACTGAATGGATCTTTGCAGCCTATAAAGGATGATAGCCAGGATGTATAAATACAAATGACTATGTAGAAACAATGACTATGAATACTATGTGTTAATGCGGAATCTTAACACAGGTACTAAGAAGAACAATGAACAACTGAATAACAACTTTATTAATGTGTTCTTGAGGATTACAGATTGCTAACTATGATTACTATGTGATCTCTATGATCTTGTGTAGAACTATCTATTAACTATGCCTAGGGTTCCTTTTATATATTAAGGATAACCCTAAAAGGCTTACATATCTTTTTCTAAAATATCTCATAAATATCTTTTAAATATCTTCTCAACGGTACTAACTAACTTTCTACTAACGGTACTAACTAACTAACAGTACTTAATACTTTGTACTGTCGGTACAAAGTATAACTTTCAGTACTAACTATTTGTATTGTCGGTACTAAGTTAAGAAAACATTAATCCTAACATTAGTCCTCAATTATACATAGTCTGATCACCTATGTATAATTCAGGAAGGACCATGCTATGCCGGTAGTAGTCACCAATTTTTTTTATCAAAATCAACTTTCTATTTATATTCCTAAAAAAGGCGAACATTTCATGCATTAACTATTATTTATTCCATATTCGGTTTCTATCCTACTTATATGTTTTATTAAACCCTTCGAACACGTTAGCAAGCTATACAACTTAAAATACCTCGGGAACTCAGTAGAATCCATATCACCTTTCGCGTCTTGAACCCGAGGAGACGTTTACCTCATTAAACCTTGTCTTTCCACTAAATGCATTTTGTCTAATCATCAAGCTACAATTATCGAGGATCCTGTAGAAGACCATGGACCATCAGGTCAAACAGCTAAATCAAGGCCGTATCCTCAACTTTTAGCAAGTAAACCGACGACGAATAAGGCGAATTGAGCACCGTGACGGGCTCCTTTAAGGGGAGGAGGATGTAACAATTTCATATTTTAGCTTCTTATTCGTTTTAACGATCGAGAAATCAACAATTTCATATTTTAGCTTCGAGAGCTTAATTTTCTTATTTTAAAACTTTTTCGATTTTTATTCGCGTTTGGCCAAAACCGAGTCAAAATTTGGCTTTTTATAAAACATTGGGCTTAAAAATAAATACAAATGGTACAAGTTTAACAAAAAAAATATACCCAACCAAGCCCAACACATATAAGGGGGTCGGTTACCTCATCCAAACCAACGACCCTTTTATATATTTTTTAATATGGAAGATACTAGTTAATAAATACCTTATATAAATCCTATTAATACTCTTCTACCCATAAAACACACACAAATTCCACAACAGTGAAAAAAAACCTGTTGTTCCTCCTTCTCCCTTCTGTTTGTCGAACAACAACACCACCACCATCATCACTAAAAATCCAAGAAAACACTTTCAATCACTCTCAAATCATCCCTAAACTAAACCCTATTAACCCCTAATGAAGATAAACCACCATACATCATGTTTCTCAAGTTCTTGATTTTTATTGGTTTTTTATTTTGTGGGTTTTGATCTAATTAAAGGTAATTGGGGCAACAAGGGTTTAATAATAAGTGTAGAAACAAGATTTGGTGAAGCAAAAACTAGTTTGGTCATTGTTTTTGGGTTATGTGTGGATCGGCCAAATATCAAAACCCATAAAGGTTTGATTGTTTTGATTTTCTTCAATTGCATTATACTTTGTAAGCCTTTTATTTAATTTTTACATTGATTTGATTATATATTACTTGCATGTGTTTAGTTTTATGTCAAGAATTTATTGATGGTAATGCATGTTGCATTTTTGAGGTAGTATATGGTTTAGGATGATTAGAAAAGGTGTTAGGTTAGTTAAGTGTATTGGAGGCATTTGTTTTGTGAAATAATGGCGTTTTGAAGGGGTTGAAAGACACCTATTTAGGTCAGAAAGTTAGGCGTCTAATTCTACAAATTTAAAGTTTTCAAAACTGATGTTAGTCTTAGTTATATGATAGGTGACGTTCATAGCTCTGTTTTCGTATAAGGCGCGTCTTGTAACTCTTAAAAATGAATCTTTCACATCAGTCGGAAGTTTGGAATCGAGTTGTGTCAAATTCTGCATTACGGGATTTTGTGTAGAATTTTGGGTCGACTTGCGTGCATTGTAACTAAGTCATCCGAAAAGCTTTTCTAGAGTTTCTTGAGTCTAAAACTAAGTTCAAAGAGTCTACTTTCCAACGAAAAAGGCCTCATGAATTTTCAGTAAATAAAAGTTTGTCAAAGGATCTTTATAAGAATTGTTGTCGAAACTGCGTTTTAGGACCAGATTTTAGATTGTGATAACGTGATGAGCAGACATAGCAAAACAAAATATTTTTCAGTGAAACTCACACAGTAGCAATTTCATAATGTATATGATTTTCTAGAATTTTTCCAGAATTTTCTGTAAAGTTTAAATGGGTCTGATCATGTCTCATATTTGCATTGTTCCAGCAGCCCCTGTTTCGGACACTTTGTGTTGTGGTATTTTTGAAAAATGGTTAAACTTGTCAATAATTTTTGGATAATTACAGTAGTCTAACAATACATACAGGTGATTAGAAATGATAGATAAACGATAGTTGTGGTCATTTAGTATTTCTTTAAGCGTCGTCAAGCGACTAGGAAAACCGGTAAAATTTCAGAAAAAGTAAGTGTGGAAATAGTAGGTTGTATCTTGTTCATGGATTCTTCGACATAGGATTTTATACATGTAGGAATATATATTATTCCATATCAATGCAAATTATGCATATTCTTAATATTATAACTTCCTAATACGCGGACCACTATTATTATAGGTCGCGGTTGAGTCGTTGGTGTTACCCTCTTTCGTTGATTTCTCGTTCGGCTCTTCTACTTATGGTGAGTTCATAGCCTCGCCTTTATAAATTTTAAATGCTTTCTTAAACCCCACGAGGGAGATACATGCTATTTTATTAAATTTAACACACAAGTTGTTTTCGGTATGCTGGACCCGAATATATATATCTTGATTGCTTGAGTAGCATTTGCCAAAAGACCCTAATTTCGTGAACCGTTAAGTACCTATGATGGGTAGCCGGTGTTACAATTAATAGATCTATGAGCTTGAAAACCCGGTCCGTTTGGCGATGCATCTATTGCGGGAACACCCAATTAAAACGGACATATTGTATCGAGATGTTTAGTAGGTATAAGGCAAAGATACCTAAGCTAGGGGCAAAATTATTGTATATATCTCATATGAATCATATTAGTCAATGGGATCGGTGTCACGAGCTCAATGCAATATTTCCTAATAGCTTGTGTGCACAATAAGTTATCCGATGATTATTATCTATGCTTGTGTTCTAACTTTTATTCATATAAACTCTATGAATTCACTCAACCTTTTCATTGACTTTTTAGCATGTTTTATCTCAGGTAATCAAGAACGATGACTTGGCATAGACAAGGAGTATTGCGCAAAAGTTTTCAAAAACTTGTCTTGTTCCATTATCCAAAAACTTTTATGTTATGTCTTTTAAAACTTATGTTATTTTATGGTGACGATCTTGTGGACAACTATGTACTCTGATTTCAAGAATGGAACTAATGTTTTATAAAGTCTCTTTTCGAGTTGTTCTTTATATTCTTATGTGATTATGCTATGACTTAACACCCAAATTGTTGGGTCCGATGCGTGAAAATTTGGGGGTGTTAAAAAAGGAGAAAGACCCATGGAGTTTCATTTTACCTTGTTTCATTAAAAATATGTATTATAAAGCCTTAGCTGATTTAGGAGCAAGCGTAAGTGTTATGCCTTATTTGACCTATACTACCCTAGGATTAGGAGACTTGATTCCTACTAAATTAATTGTCAAATTGGCTGACAGAACAGTAAAATGACCAAAAGGAATTGTTGAGAATGTGCTAGTAGGTATTAATAAATTTACTTTCTCAGTAGACTTCATTATTTTAGATATCCCTGAGGATTTCAAGACCCCTTTGATCCTAGGAAGACCTTTCTTGTCTACTACTCATGCTATTATAAACGTGTTTAAAGCAAAGATAACTTTAAGCGTTAGGAATGATAAAATTTTCTTTAAAAGTAATAAACCTACTAGTAACATAATTAAGAGGGTCTATGCATTAAGTGTGATTAAGAATACGGAACTTGGTTTAGAAACTAGGCTAATGGGCGACGAGTTGAGGAAGAATAAATCGCAAGACCCTAACTTCGAGGATTTCATTGAACATAATGATCCAAATGAACCCATAGAGCATAGGAGAAATCAAGTTAAGGTTTTTGTACCCACCATTGACGAAGGTGAGGGTATGGATGAGCCCATGATTGAGGATATAGAAACTAAGTTTGATAATGAGGATAAATGTGAATACTTAGGCTTCTATAATTTTTGTCATCCTTAGCTGAAGGTAAGTCTAACTTAAAGACTTTTCTGTAAACAAAAGTGCTTGCCGGGAGACGACCAGGAATGTATTTTCAATTTTTATCGAGTTTGTAACACCCCCAAATTGGGTCGCAGCGGAATATGGGTCCGGGGCGTGTTACTTCTCAAATCAATAACACAAGATATAT